>PVKH010011533.1:0-17732 GCA_004027955.1 Chaetophractus vellerosus
TGTAAGCTTCTACCCCAAATAAATACCCTTTATAAAGACCGACCAATCTCTGGTATATTTCAAAAGGCACTCCTGTGGCTGACCAAAACAATCTGGAACAAGACAAGGATGCCCAGCGTCACCACTCTTATTTAACATTGTATTAGAAGTACTTGCTGGAGCTCTTAGACAATAAAAAGAAATAGAAGGAATCAAAATTGGAAGGTAAGAAATAAAACTTTCACTATTTTTAGATGTCATGATCTTATACATAGAATGTCCCAAAAAGTTGCCAAAAAACTTTCTAGATTTAGTAAACAAGTTCAGGAAAGTGGCTGGATATTAGATCACCAAGAAAAAATCAGTAGCATTTCTGTACAATAATAATGAGAGATCTGAGGACAGAATAAAAAAATTCCATTTACAATAGCAACAAAAAGAATAAAATATCTAGGAATAAGCCTAACTAATGAAGTAACAGACCTGTACATAGAAAATGACACAACATTGCTAAGGGAAATAAAAAAAATAACTACATAAATGGAAGAATATCACATATTCATTGATTGAACTACTAAATATTATTCTGATGTCTATCTTATCCAAATTGATTAACATAAAATGCAATCTCAATAAAATTTTCAACAGCATTTTTTACTGAATTGAAAAGCCAATTATGAAACTTATTTAGAGAAATATCCAAAAACAGCTTGAATGGGAAAAAAAAAATTGGAGGCATCCTGCTAACTGACTTTAAAGCATATAACAAAGTTCAGTGGTCAAAACTGCATATTGGCACAAGTATAGACATATTGACCAATGGAACCAAATTGACAGTTCAAATATAGACACACACATATTTGGCCACCTGATATTTGACAAGGTTACCAAGCCCACTCAAAAGGGAGAGAATAGTCTCTTCAACAAATGGGGCCTGAACAACTGGATATCTATATCCAAATGAAGGAGAGAGTAACTCCATCTGATTCCCTAAAGAATATCTATAAGATTTGGTATGAAGAAATTGTTTCATCAACTTTCTACCCAAAACATGAACAACAAAAGAAAAAAATAGATAAAAGGGATCTCCTCAGGCTAAAATTGAAAATAAATGTCCTTCAAGGGAATTTGTCAAAAAATTGAAAAGGCCACCTTACACAATGGGAAAAAATATTTGGGAACCACCCATCTGCTAAGGGCCTTATATCTAGTACATATATAGATGTCTTACATCTTGAAAATAAAAAGACAAACAACCCATTTAAAAATGGGAAAGAGATTTGAATAGATACTTTTACATGGCAGAAATACAAGTGACTAAAAAGCACATGAGCAGATGCTCAACATCACTAGCAATTAGGGAAATGCAATTCAAAACTAAAATGAGGTATCATCTTACACCTATTAGACTGGCTTTTATATAAAAAAAAGAACAGAAAACTGCAAGTTTTGGAGAGGTGGAGGAATAAGAACACACACCTACTGCAGGTAGGAAGATAGACTGGTGCAGCCACTGTGGAAGATGTTTGGCAGACCCTCAGGAAGTTAATTATGGACATGTCATATATTTTGGCAATCCCACTACTAGGAATAGACCATGAAGAATTGAAAGCAGGGACACAAATGGCTATATGCCTGCCAATGTTCATCAGGGCATTATTCACAATTGCTAAAAGTTGGGGAGCAACACAAGTGTCCATCAAGAGATAAATGGATAACAAAAAGTGGTATATTCATAGGATCAAATATTACTCAGCTAGAAGAAGGATTAATGTATGTACACATCTGAAAGCATGGATGAATCTTGAAGACCTTATGTTAGGTGAGGTAAGTCAGGCACTAAATGACAAATATTTCATGAGCTAATGGATATTGTATTAGTCAGCCAAAGGGGTGCAGATGCAAAATACCAGAAATCAGTTGGCTTTTTTAAAGGATATTTATTTGGAGTAGAGTCTTACAGTTACCAGGCCATAAAGCATTAGCTACTTCCCACACCAAAGTCTGTTGCCACATGTTGGAGCAAGGTGGCTGCTGACATCTGCAAGGGTTCAGGCTTCCTGGGTTCCTCTCTTCCCAAGGCTTGCCTCTCTACTGGCTCAGCTGCTCTGCTAATTTAACAAGGCCAGCTGTAGACCATCAGACAGATCGCTCTGTCTCTCTCCCCAGGGCTTGATTCTCTCTAGGCTCAGCTGCTCCGCCTTCTCCCGTGTGTTTACTTCCTGGGCTCCAACTCAAAACTCCCAACTCTGTGCTTTGCCACGTCTTTCCTCTGTGAGTCTCCATCCCATGGGGCAGGGACTCAACACCCTACTGATGTGGCCCAATCAAAGTTCTAATCATAATTGAATCAATAAAAAGTGATACATCTGACAGACCAGTTTACAAACATAATCCAATAAATATTTTTGTAATTTATAAACAAAGCAAAAGTGCTGAAGATATGCACTAAGAATTGTTGGTAGACTCACAGAGGTATAGTCTGGAAGATAGGTTTCCAGAAGATAAATAACAAGTAGAAAGTGTATGTTATACCCATAAATCTGGGTAGAATTTATGATAAGGTGAATGGGGATGGCATTGGAATGGGGTGATCATCGTGCAGTGATATAAATGAGGGCTATGATGCTGGTGTGAGTCTGAGCAAGGTTGGTCTATCCATACAACTGCAGGGAGGGCTATAAAAAGGAACAGGTGAACTCTGGTGAGGTAAAGGACTCTGATTGAAAATACAATTGTGGTAGTATGCTTTTGGCAACTATGGCAGGGTAAGGTCACTGGTGCAGTGTGGAAGTTGTGGGAGGAGGTGTGGGGAAGGGTGCACCTTGGCATGGATCTATGGAATATGAATGTTTACTTGTGTTCATAAGGGGTTATGCCAGTGGGTGGAGACCCACACAATACCCAACAAAATATTAAATTCCCATTCTGGGAAGTCCTGCTATGCTCATAGGAAATGCCTAATAAAATAAAACAGATCAATGTGCCAAACTCTCTTTATTAATGCTTGTACCTATGAGCCTTATTCTTGTAAAATTGAAAGTTAGCCTCATAATATCAATTGCCTCAGAATTAGCACCTGGAAACCTCCATGTTACTAAATGTGGAATCTCCCTAAGCCAAACACATCAAATAAATTCAATACCATGCTCCCCACCATGGAGCATGACTCCCAGGGATGACCCTCCCTGGCACCAAGGAATTATTGCCAAGTGTCAACTAACGATGCATTTTGGAAAAAGACCTTGACCAAAAGGGAGAAAATTAAATACAAATGAGCTTCTGTGGCTGAGATTTCAAAGTGATTCAGGAGGCCATTCAAGAGGTTATGCTTATGTATTTCTCATGTGGATCTTGCTAACTGCCACAGTAAACCAGGCTTCAAACAGAGGTGCTCCCAAGGGTTCTAGAGACATCTGCACACTAGAAGAGAAGCACACAATCTATGAATTCAGCACCCAAGCAATGGACCTTAACTTAAACTATCTGTTAATCTAATTCCCCACTACAACAGAATTAGGTTCATATATAATTTTCTTACAAATAATCTTCTACCCCTTTTATTTGAACATATAACTAGCACTATAAACTTAAATACATGTCCCATAGACTTAAATCTTTGGTTTGTTCATATGCCAGTTGAGTTCTGAATCTTAGCAGAGTTGCAGCCAACACCTACACTCCAGTTCATGGGATTTGTCCAGGAGAACTCACTAAATGATGATAATAGACAGCTCCCATCCCAAAAAATCAAAGCGTATCTACAACTGCAAGAAAACCATCCCTTCCACCTGCCTCATAATATCTAAGCCCCCTTTAAATTTGAAGTAGGGTGCGCATCACCATCCCCAAATTCTCAAGTTTGAGGAATAAACAAACAAAAAGGAGGAATGCAAACATGGACCAAAATAGACATTATTATTATTATATTATTAATAATTAAAAGATATTGCAACAATGATATGAACATAGTGGTTACCAGAGGTAGTAGGGACAGGGATAGGTAAGAACAGTTGGAATATAGGGCATTTTAGTACATTGGGATTTTTCTACATGATTTTCCAATAACAAATTCAAGGCATTGTACATTTTGTCCAAACATATAAAATTTGCACTGCAAAGTATAAACCATAATGTAAACTATAGACCATGGTTAGTAGCATAATTGATTTTTCATCAATTATAACAAATGTACCACTATCATTTAAGATGATATTAAAAGGGGAAAATGTGAGAGTGGGATGGGTTGGAGTATATGGGGATCCTAAATATTTTTAGATGTAATTTTTATGTAATATAAAGTCCTTTAAAAATAAACTTAGAACATAATTTGTGGCTATCTACTTTGCATCATATTCCTCTTGAAATATTAATTCTTTAATCATTTTAAATTCATTTATGTTTCTCACTATTAATGTGTATTGTGGTATATAAATCTGTTTGGTGCATAGGTCTTAGAAATATCAATTGGTTAGATATACTGCTACATTATAATTTGCTTTTGTTTTGAATTGTTTGTTATATTTATGGGCAGGTAAAAGAGATTATGCGAAAAAACTTGATTTTTATGTAATTAGTAAAGTTAAGTGCTATTAAGATATTTTCCTTTCTGCAAACTTGTAGTATGGAATGGGCATAATGGCAGGAAGATAATACTCAAGTCATAGTTATTGGGCATGGTACATCAAATTTTATGCCCTGATAAGTAAAAACCAAAGTCAAAAAATGAACAATATTAACTACAAAGAAAGTTCATAGGAAGAATTTTGTAGTGAATTCCTATTCTATCTGAAGGGGAGTTTTTTTTATCATCAAGTTCATTCTTCTAACAAACTCAATTTTCTATTAGATCAACATTTATTTTCAATAACTGACATCAGGTAAAAAGAATGTTCAGCATTGAACCATTTTTTCCCTTTACGCTTACAATTAATTCAGCACCTTTTATCTCCTCTTTCCTTCTTTTTTGGAAAACTCCTCTAACAAGTGTTTTGGGATCTCTGATTTTCTCCTAAAGTTTCACTGAATTCTTGATATCTCCATTTCCCAAAGGATCCCTATTTGCATTTGATGTCTGATTTCTGGGAATTATCTACTAACCCCATGATGATTAATTTAGGTCGATGCTGAAGAGATACAAATCCAAGGATGAGCTCCGTGGTAATTATGATTTGTCTAGTTTTTAAATGAGTCCCATGGTTATTGTTCAAATATTTCATCAACAAAAGTTTTGCTGAATTCCAAAACACTGCTTCATTATACAGGTTTTATATTTTCCCTCATTATCATGAAGACTTCATTTTTAATGTTTTAACAATGCCAGGGAGGTGAGGTGGAAGAGGGCTGATTCTCTGCTCTAAATGCAAGTTGCCTACATGACTGGAACTGGTATACAAAGTTATATTAGAATAATCTTATAAGTCCTACAAGAAGAAAACATCTGTTAGTGATTCCTATACATCTATTTAGAAAATCAGAATATACTTTCATCTGTTTCAAATTGTGTCCATTGGAACATATAAAGCCCAAATATACCTGAAGTAGGTTGAAAATGAGGCTGGACCATTTCAGATTCTTCATTCAGCAGTTGTCCATCTCTATAAGGTACATCCAATGAAGAGGTATTTTTCATTATATCAGTACAATATTTTCATAATATTGAGAAATAAACCTCACTGTATAAGTACTGCTAAAAGTATCTCAGTGTTGTCATTTGCATGTGAAGTATTGACCAGCTCTAAGTAAAATTTTTAAAAATGCAACTTTTAATAATAGTTATGAGCTTTGTAGAGTTACCTAAATCATTTAACAGGATCATGTTTAAGAAGCTTATCTTTCAGTTTTATATTTTAATTAGATATTTAAACTCTTTTACTGAATAGAAAAATGTTAAGCTCAAATGTAACTTGCTTCCATATGTAATTATTGTATTTGCTTTCTAAGGAAATCTAGGGATTTGAATTAAATCAAAATCCAATTATTCCATAGTATTCCAAAACATCATTAAAGAGAGTTCTTTATAGCTCTACTAGTTTATTGCATTATGAGCTGTGTCATCAGTAGAGAGAACAGAGGGACTATACTCATACTGGAACAATATAAATAAAACTAGATAAGATTGTTGCAAAAATAAGCTTCAAAAGAGTTATGCAAATATAATTGAATTGTTTAAATCTATTTTTCAATCTCTGTTTTGACATCTGTGGTATTCACCCTATTTCAATAGTCTCTAATCATTAAAATGATGTCACCACTATTTTTATATGAAGGCTTCATTTACTTTTTCAACCTTTAAAAAAAAACACTTTCTTTCTATGGGGTTTCTAATCTTCACCCTTCAAGTAAAATCTAGTCTTTCACATCCACCTAGCTCACTTGCATTGAGTAGTTGAGATTATCTGGGAGTAATGTTTATACTCAGCTGGTATGTTCTAATGTAGGTGCAATAGTTGTGAAAATGTAGCAAATGTACATAATAGATTGTAAAATACTCTTAACATTTCAGATGGTGCTTAAACTCACTGGCCCTGCAACACCAGGGTTTTCCATGACCCAGGCACCAAAAAGTATGTGATTGATCATAGATGTGAGTTTCCAAGACTCTGCACCATGCTGCTTCCATTTTCCATTCTGATTTTATTGGTCTATACCTGTCAATCTTTCAAATGTCCTACTGCCTGACACACCATTGGTTTTCCCCAAAACAAGAGGAGGCTTCTGTGGGTGGACATTTCAGTGATAACCACTTACCCCCATGCTACTTTTCAATCTATAATGCTATCAACCAAGCCACTGAAGCTTCATGGTTCAGGGCACAAACTGTGGATATCCTCTAGCCAGAAGTGTCCCAGGCCTGAGTTCCAGAACAGTAGATGGTGATCTCATAAGGGAGTCAACACAAAAGCTGACAATTAGATCTTCTCTTTGTTGTCAATGAAGAAGTAGTCTGTGATCTCCCAGATTAATCATCATGGGCCACTGGTAAGAACTGCAGTCTCCAGAGAACTTGAGCCCTGAGAAAGAGGAGGAGACAGCTTGAGTAGGTAGGCATGCATTGATGAACTTGCTCCAGGTAGGCACTGAGGAAGTCCTGGAGGCTCTGCTAACGTAAGTGGAACTCCTTGCCAGGAGGAAGACTACTTGTGATAGAAATATCCATTAATTGTGACTTGGGACATATGATACAGGTGCTTGTTTGAAATGAACATGTGAGATTTACTAATACTTAATGGGAGAAGTTAATTAAAAGCCAAATTTTATGACTGACAAAGGCAAGATAATGGAGTAGGAAGATTCAAAACCTTGTTGTTTCTCAAACATTGAAAACAGGCTGAAACTCTCAGAACCAAATTTCTCAGAATTCTGGAAAATAGTAAGTATTTTAGATCAACCAAGAGAATGCTGAATCAAGAAATAAAAAAGAAACTTAAAATGGGTAGGGATGCATTGTAACACTTTTACTCACCTTTCCTCCACCTTTTCATTAACACAATACCACAGTCTGAGAGACAGAAGTCAGCACTTCTAGTACAGGTCCCTGGTTCCAGAGTGAGCAGAGCACACCTTATTTGCAAATATGGGTATATATATTTCTGTTCAAAACCATCTGGTGGGTAGCTGAAAGACTGATCCAAAATTATCAGCCCTGTATTCCTCACCACAGAACTCAATATGATTTATAAATGGCATGCTTGATTATACAAACACTGAAAGGGAACAACCAAACCACAGCTTCCTGGAGTAAAAGATTATGGCTGAGACATATACTAAATTACTGGAACCCAGGAAGAAATAGTAGGGAGAATTACCTTGGGAAAAGGGGAACTCATAGACTACACATATGGGAGCCACAACCATGCCTAGAGTAAGACATATGCTAAGAAAAAAAAAACAAGGAAAATGCTAAATTTTCACTTTGAGCCTTCTCTAGACTCAGTGCATATTTAACTAAGAACTTAAGAAAACCCCCAAAGAAGGCCAACAAGCAAGGGCTTGTTTTCTTTTTCTTTCTTTAAATTTCCTGGGATCCAAGAAAATGGCTGCCAGAACACTGGCCAACTAAATTACTATGACTTCAAAGATCAAAAATAAATGAGTGAAAAGCAAACCCTGTAAAAATAGGAGAGTCTTACTGCCAATGTTAATATATTAAAATAGTTAAATATTCAGATCAAAACAAGAAATTCACAAGGCATATATAAAATCAGAGAAAAGTAGTCCATAAAAATGAACAAAATTAACCAGAAACCATCACTGAGGAAACCCAATTGTAAATAACAATAATAGACAAGAAATTCAAGACAAAGTTCTTAAATTTGATTAGCTAAACAAAACAGAGACAGGAGCTACAGGAAATCAAGAAAATGGTATATGAACCAATATAGAATTCTTATAAAGAAATAGAAATTTTATAATGGACTGAAAAAATTCTGGAGCTGGAAAGTACAAAACCTGAAATAACTAAATTTACTAGAGGGATTCAACAACAAACTGAAACAGGCCAAAGAAAGAATCAGTGAACTTTAAGATAGAAAATTTGAAATTACCCATTCTGAGGAGCAGATAAAAAAATAGAATGAATAAAAATGAGCAGAAACTAAGAGAGTTGTGGGAAAGCATCAAGCAAGCCAACTTATGTATTATGGGTGTCTCAGAAAGAATACAGAGAACAGAAAGGGCCAGAAAGAATATTTGAAGAAATAATCTTCCAAAACTTTCAAAATCTGATGAAAGAAATGAATATACACAATGAGGAATTTGAAAGGACTTCAAATAGGATACATTTAGAGAAATTCATAATGAGATGATATAAAATCAAATGTGAATACCAAGAGACAAAGGATTAATAGCGATAGTTGTGAGAGATGAGTGATGCATCGTGTATATCTGATCCTCTATATGAATAGCAACCAATTTCTTATCTTAAATCATGGAAGATAGAGGGCAGTGGTAGGACATTATTTAGATAGGTGAAAGAAAAAGAATAAGTATCATCAAAAATTTAGTATTCTGTGATAATTTAATTTAAAATATGAGGGAGAAATTAAGATACCCCAGAAAAATTAAAACCGACAGTCTTTTCACCACTATACCTGTGCTATAGGAAATGCTAAAGAGAATTATTTAGGTTGAAATAAAAAGATATTACTTGTTAGCTTGAAGCCATATAAAGAAAGAAATTTCTCCTTGAAACATAAATACATTGCTAAATATACAAACTTCATTTTTACTTTCTTGCATGATATAAAATACAAATTCATTAAAATAAGCATAAATTTATTCTCTGTGCCCAGATAGTATAAAGTTCTCATTTGGGACAAAAATAAAATGAACAAGAAGTGATGAAGGGGCCTAGGAACATGCTTTATGTATGTGACTGAATATAAATTGCTATCACTTCAAACTAGGATCTTACAGAGTTAGGATATTAAGGTAAGGCATAGGGTAACCACACAAGAAAATCATAATATCATAATTGTACACAGAAATGTGAGAGGGGAATAAAATAGGCTTCCCTATGAAGTAAAACAAAACAAAACAAAACAGAAAAAAAACAGTATTTGAGGACATAGGAGAGAAGAAAAGCAATAAGAATAAGACATGAAAAAATCAAATAACAAAATGGGAGATCTAAGTACTCATCATTAACTTACAAGTAAATGAGCTAAATACTCCTAAAAAAGGCAGAGATAAGCAGAAAGAATAAAGAGTATATTCAATTATATCTTGTTCACAGACACACATCTTAAATATAAAGACATGAATAGGTTGAAAGTGAAAGAGAGGAAAAATAGTTTTCCATGAAAATACTGACCAAAAGAGCAGGATACACTAATATCAGACTACATAGATAGATAGTAATTCAAAAATTCTTACAGATAAAGAAGGCACTATATATTGAAAAATTGATGAATTAATCAAGAAGATATAACAATTATAAACTAATATACAAACCACAGCATAGCACTCAAAATATGGAGCAAACAATGAAAAATTTGAAGGGAGAAAGAGAAAGTACTACAATATTTGAAAACTTCAATGTATCAATCTCAGTAATGAAAGATTTTATGTACATAAGATAAATAAGAAAGGAATAGCCTTACACAACACTATAAATTTTCAAAATCTAACAGGCATATGTAGAATACCTGTCCAACAACAGCATAATGCACATTATTCTCAAGTAAACATTGATCATTTTCCAGATTATGTCATATATTAGGCCACAAAATAAGTTTCAAAAAATAAAAAATATTAAAATTATATAAAGTATCTTATTCAACCACAATGGACTGAATCTAGAAATGAAGAAGAGAAGGAAAATTCAAAATTCACAAAATTTGGAAACAACCCATTCTTTAAACAACAAATATGTTAAAGAAAAATCACAAAGGAAATTGAAATTATACATAGATGAAAACTATTAAAAACAGAAAACACAAAATGTCAAAACTTATGGGATACAGAAAAGACAGTGGGAAATTTATAGCTGCATATGCCTACATTAAAAGAACAATCTTAAATTGAAAGATAATTTACACTATTGTGAGCTAGAAAAAGAAGAACAAATTTAATTCAATGTTAGCAGAAGTCAGGATTCCAAAAAATAAACCCTGTAACCATTAGGATGTATTTCCCAATTCCACCATCCCACAGCCCATAGCAACCAGTACTCTATTTTCTGCTGCCATGGATTTGCCTATTCTGGCTATTTCATTTAAACAGAATCACATATATATATATGTGGTATTATGCATGGCTTCTTTCACTTGGCATTGTGTACTCAAAATTCATCCCTTTTGTAACATGCATCAAAAATTCATATTTTATGGCTTAAATCATATTCCACTGTATGCATACACCACATTTCATTTATCCATTCATCAGTTGATGGACATTGCCATTATTTCCACTCTTTGGCTTCTTTTAGCTAATGCTTATATTAACAGTCATGTACAATATTTTGTGTGAACCGATGTTTTTAGTTCTCTTAGGTATATATCTAGAAGTGGAATTGCTTGGTCATATGGTGACTTATTTTTATCCATTTGAGGAAAATACGACCTGCTTTCCAAAGCAGATGCATCCTTTTACATTCTCACTAACAGTAGGTATTTTAACAATTTATCTATATCCTCACCAACTATTGTGTTATATAATATTTGGTTTATAGATATCCTAGTGGGTGTTCAATTTGTTTTCATTGTGATTTTTTTCTCTTAAAATTATGATTTTTAAATAATTTCAAACTTACAATACAGTTGCAAAAACAATAAAAGCCCTTAGAGAAAAATAAATATACACCCATACCCAGAAACCCAGATCCACCAGGGTTTACATTTTGCCATGCTTACCATATAATTGCATTTATCTATCCATCTACCAAACCACCTTTCTCACTCTTGTTCTCTTTCTCCTTATCTATAAATCTATTTTCTGAATATTTGAGTGTGAGTTGTATATATCATGCCCTCTGAACACATAATACTTGCATGTTATATATATGTAACATGGAAATATTCCATAGGAAGTATATTGTTGAACATTTTAGCATCTATACTCATAAAGGATACTGAACTGCAATTTTCACTTCTTGTTGTATCTATTGCCTCTGGTATAAGGTTGATGCTGACCTCCTGGAAGAAATAGAAACTATTCCATCCTCTTCAATTTTTGGATGAATTTGAGAAGCATTAGTAATTGTTATTCTATGAAGCCTTGGTACCATTAACCAGAGAATCCATTTATTTTTTGATTTTGGTTTGTTTGGAAGATTTTGATTACTGATTCAATCTCTTTACTTGTTATTACTCTGCTGAATTTTAAAATTTTTTCTTTATTCTGTGGATGTACGTTGTGTACTCCTAGGTCATCTAATTTGTTGGCATTTATTTTTCCATATTATCCAATTATAATTATTTTATTTACTTAAGATCAGTGTAATTCTTCACACTGCAAAGACAGTGCTGAGAGGGAAATTTATAAACATCAATGTTTACATTAAAAAGGAAGAAGCTGAACAAATCCTCAAACAAGCTGAAGAAAAGTGATAGTAAAGATCAGAGTAGAAATAAATGAAATCATGTAAAACATAAAAACAACAGAGAGAATCAACAAAACCAAAAGCTGGTTCTTTGAGAAGACCAACAAACTCTTAGCTAGACTGACAGAGATTAAAAGAGTGAAGATGCAAGTAAATATAATCAGAAATTAGAGGGGATGCATCAATACTGAACCCACAGAAATAGGAGAGATCATAAGAGGATATTAAGAATAACTTTAGACCAAAAAACTAAACAATGCAGACAAGATGGACAAATTCTTAGAAACACATTAACCAACTACACTGACTGTATAAGATATAGAAGACTTCAACAAACCAATAACAAATGAAGAGATTGAACCAGTCATCAAAAACATCCCAACGATCAAAACCTCAGTACCACATGACTTCAATTGTGAATTTTACCAATCAATTAAAGATAATCAAATATCAATCTTGCCTCAAGCTCATCCAAAAAATTGAAGAGGAAAGAATGTTATCAAAGTCATTCTATGAGGACCTCACCCTGACACCCAAAGCAGATAAAGGTAATATGAAAAAAAGAAAATTACAGAGCAATTTCCCTAGTTAATATAGAAGCAAAAATCTTCAACAAATACTTGATAACTGAATTCAGAAGCATATTAAAAGAATTATAAACTACTTTCATGTTGGTTTGACCCTAGCTCTGCAAGGGTGGTTCAACACCAGAAAATCAATTAGTGTAATAAACAATTTTGATAAATGATAAATTACATTAATTTCTCAATTGATGCAGAAAAGGCTTTTGACAAAAACACAGCATCCTTTCTTATTAAAAACACTAACAAAGTTAGGAATAGAAGGAATTTTTCTCAACATGTTAAAATGACTATATGAAAATTCCACAGCTAACATTGTCCTCATTGGTGAAAGACTGAACACCTTCACACTGTGATCAGGAGCAAGACAAGGATGCCTGCTGTCTCAACTGTTATTCAATATGGTGTTTGAAGTTCTAGCTAGAGCAATTAGAGAAGAAAGATCAATGAAGTTACTTAAAATAGGAAAGGAAGAAGTAAAGCTTTCGCTGTTTGCTGATGATCTTATATTTAAGAAAATTCTGAAAAATCCAGAACAAAGCTAATAGACAAGTTCAGCAAAGTGGTAGTATATAAGGTTAATACACAAAAATCAGCAGCATTCTTATACAATACTATTGAGCAATCTAAGAAGGAGATAAAAATTTATTTACAGTAGAAACTAGAAAAATCAAATATTTATAAATAAACTGAACTAAGGACATAAAGTCCTGTTTTCAAAAAAATACAAAACTTTGTTAAAATAAACAAAGAGACCTAAACAAATGTAAGGACATACAGTGTTCATGAATTGGAAGACAAGTTTCATTAAGATGTCAATTTTACCCAAATTATTTATGAATATAAAGCAATCCCCAAAATTCCAACAGCCTTTTGGCTTTATATTTACCTGCAAGGGTAAATGGCCTTGAGTAGCCAAAAAAATTTTTAAAATAAGGTGCTATTTGGAAGAATCTCACTTCCCAACATTCAAGTATATCACTTAGATACACGGTAAAACAGCATTGTATCAACATAAAGATATACACATTTTTCAACGATATTGAATTGTGAGTTGAGAAATATACCCTCACATATATGGTCAATCGATAGTCGACAATGCTGTCAAACCTACCATTTTGGGTCAGAACAGTATATTCAACAAATAATTCTTGGAGAACTGGATATTCTGGATATCAAAAAGAAAGTAAGGGGAACCCTATCTCCCATCTTATACAAAAATTAACTCAAACTTAATGATGGGTATATCATAAAATCTGGGACCTTAAAACTCCTAGAATAATATGGAGGAGGTGGGACATGATTCCCAGGGATGTGCTTCCATTGCACTGAGGGATTATTACCAAGAGTCAACTAGCAATTCATTTAGAAAATGACCTTGAAAAAATAGGGAAATATTACCTGAAAATGTGATTTTATAATTAAGAGATTTCAAAATGAGCCAGGAGGTCAGTCCAGAGGTTATGTGTATGCCCATTTCTGGAAGACCTCACTGAACTACAGGAAACTGTGGTTCAAGCAAGGGTGCTCCTGTAGGCTTTATAAATATCTAGAGTCTATAAGTGGGCTGAGAGTCTCAGAAATTAGGCAACCTGTCACTAGGCCATACATTGGAATATATTTTCCCCAATGTAACAAAGACTCATTTATAATTTCCCTATATGTGACTTTTCTGCTCCGTATATTTGAACATATGAATAACATAATCATTAAATATACGTACAAGAGACATAAATCTTTGGTCTGTTCACATGCCAGTTGAATCTCAGAAGAGTTGTAACACCCACTTTCCAGTTCATTGGACTTGCCCAGGACAACTAACAAAATGATGATGATGGCCAATGCCCATCGCATAAAACAGAGAGAAACTAAAACTGCAAGCAAGACAGTTCCATTCTTCTGCTTCATGGGATCTAAGCCCCCTATCAATCAGAAACAGAGTGGATATCAACATTCTAAAGTCCTGAATATTGAAGAATGAACAAATATAAGGGGGTAATGCAACTATGGGCTAAAGTAGACTTATTATTCTAGCAATGGAAGAACTTGTAACATTAATATAAAGGCAGTGGTCACCAGAGTTTCTGAGGGGAGGGAGAGGGAAGAACAGGTATTACATGAGGTATTTTGAGGATATTGAAATTGTTCTGCATGACATTGCAGTAATGGATACACACCATTACACAATTTCTCAAAACCTATAAAGATGTGCAGTTGAAAGTGTACAGTATGATATAAGCTATATTCCACTGTTAGTAGCAATGTCTAATATGTGTTCATCAATTGTACCAAATGTACCACACTAATCAAAGATTTGAATGTGGAAAATGTGGATGGGGGAGTGAGTGGAGTATGTGGAAATTCTCCTATATTTTAAATGTATCATTTATGTGATCTAAAGCTTCTTTAAAAATAAAGAAAATAAAAAAATTGTAGGGAAAAATCTTCAAGATTCTTTGATAGGTAGTGGTTTACTAAAACTTACACACTATGCATGAGCAAAATTAAAGACTTTATTCCTTAAAATGACCCTGTTAAGATTGGGATAAGGGTTTGATTTTCTGTGTTATATAAAGAAATCACATAATTAAATGATAAAAGTAAGCAACCTAATTAAAAAATGGATGAAGACTTGAATAGAAATTTTTCTGAATAGAAATACAAATGACCAAAAATTGCATGAAAAGATGTTGACCATCAGTAGTTATTAAGGACATGCAGATCAAAATTACCATAAGATATCATATTAGGGTTCTGTATGGAAACAAAGTCTATAGGACATATCTGTAAATAGTAGGTGATTTTATAAAATTGTCTCACATAACCATGGGATGCACAAGTCCAAATTCTTTCAGAGATACTGTAAGCCAAATACTTCAATGAAGTTCTTTGATTTCCTCAGGAGATGCTGGCCATCTGGAGTAAAGACAGTGTGGTTGTGCATGCCCAACTTTGTGGTTTGGTGGGCCTGACAATACTCAGCTCAGGGTTGGCAACTCACCTCTCATGGTAACTTGATGGCCCATGGTTAAGCATTCAGTCTCTACTAAGGCCCAGTAGCAGGCCAAAACTGCTTCTCATAAGGAGAGTAGTTCTGTGCAGAGGATAACAGGTCTTTGTTAAAAATACTAAGGGTCTGCATAGTGATTCCCCTTAGAGGCCTGCCAAAGGCTCCTAAGGCACATCTATTTGCCACTGACCCTCAGCTCCATTGTATATACTGGTTCATATGGCCTAGGTGGTAGTGCAGCATGCACAGCAGTCTGAACCATTCACAGAGCCCCCTCTGGTTTTGGTCCCCACTCAAAACTATCATCTTTTCTAGTCACTTAGTAAATGTTTTGGAATAGCATACCAAATGAGGAATATGTTGTCACCAATATTCAAAGAGACCAACTAAGCATTGTTCCTCCTTTATGGACATAGGAGGGGCAAGATGCAACAGCTTATCATTTACATTATAAGGGAAATCTCAGCATGCCCCAGACCACTGGACACCTAGAAATTTCACTATGATGGAAGGCCCCTGTATTTTTGGTTGGTTTATCTACCATCCTCTCTCATGCAAATGCTTTAAAATAAGACTTAAGTATTTGCTAGTTCTTTATCACTGGGTTCATTGAGCATGATATCACCAATATAATTGACCAAGGTGATGTCTTATGTGAGGGAGAGATGATCAAGTTCCCTTTGAACAATATTATGACATAAGGCTAGTGAGTTGATATACCCATCAGGCAGGACAATAATATATTGCTGGCCTTTCCTACTGAAAGCAAACTGTTTCTGGTGGTCCTTACTAATGTCAATTGAGAAAAAAGAATTTGCAAGAATGATAACTGCTAACCAGGTACCAGAGGATATGTTGATTTGCTCAATGATTCCTTATCTGGAATTTCTCAGGTGGGCATTGTAAGGAAGACTCCTCAGGATAGGGGTAGGTTGAGTTGTTTCTTACTCAGGGTGGGGAGGAAGTCAGGACTTCTTGGGGAAGATTGGAGGTAGGGTGCTGCAGATTTGATGCTGGGTGGTATCCTCCACAGAGCAGGGAAGAAGTTGGTTGGTTCTTTCCTCAGTAGAGACCATTATCAATTTATCTGACAGTCTCAGCAGTAGTTAGTGTTTCAAAGTCCCCACTGCCATCAAAATCTACCCATATATCTCCATGCTGATAATCAGGATTCCACTCCTTTCCAGTCAATGCCCTCAGTTTACAACAGACACTGCAAGTTTGAAACTTTAGTTTCCACTGTAACTCTGCTACTTGCACAATGAGACTCTGAGTCTGCTTTACAGAGATCTCAATTCTGCAGCTGCACAAAACAAGATTTCCTTTCAGAGTGTGCATAGAAAGTTCACTTCATTCATGTGGTGATTAGTTGCAAATTGGAAGACTTCATCTCATCCCTTTCTTTGGAGACTATATACAGCATATTTAGGAAGAGCAAGCCAACATCATTGTATCTTTTAACTCTATAAAGCTCTTTTAAGGTGTTAAAAATACTCTCACCCAGATCCTTGTCTCTTACAAGCATGGAAGTAATCATATCCACTGGTGATATGCTGTGTATCTCTATTGTCAACTCATACCATGGATTGTCAGTATCCTATTGATTATTGGAAACAAAGTCATTACTGCCCTTGAATCTACTCAGAGAAGAGAAAGAATTACAAAAATCCTAGAGCTTATTTAGAAATCCCATTTTTAACAATCTGTTTCTCAAGATCCTCTCCCAGTACCAAGCTCTATAAGTCAGGATTCTCTCAGGAAACAGAATGGATAGGAGATATTTGTAAATAATATGAGATTTTATAAATTTTCTCATGTGATCAGGAGGATTCACAAGTACAAATTCCATCGGTAGGTTGTAATCCTGGGACTGCAATGAAAATCCTTGATGAATTCCCTAAGAGTTGCTGTCTGCCTGAAGTAGCAATGGTAATTCTCTTTGTTAATGTTGAAATTGTTTTCCTTTTAAGGCTTACAACTAATTGGCTGAGACATCACTCATTTTTTATTTTATTTTATTTTATTTTTATTTATTTATTTTTTTGTTACATATCCCCCCCTTTCTGCTTGTTCTTGCTGGGTTCATTTTTGTGTTCTTCTGTGTCTGCTTTGTCTCCCC
>PVKH010011534.1:0-17700 GCA_004027955.1 Chaetophractus vellerosus
AGAAAGATTATTAGTACTTACAGGTCCTAGAATGGAGAGGAGTGCAGGCCTCATGAGGTCACACAAACATGTCAAGAGCATAGGCTCACGCAAACAGGCAGGGAGCAGGAATTTTATAGGGGGCATGGAGCTATAGCTATTGGTCTAGTGAGAGTGGGAATTGAGGATGTGTTTGATTTTTTTCAGGGGTGTGAACCTTGTAGGACACAGGGAAGAGAGGGAGAAGATGCTTTTATTTTGTAATCTTTGTCTTAGGTCTTGAGGTTAAGATGTTGAGACATTATGACAATACAGAGCCCCTTATATTGCAACTGACTATAGAGGAGCTGAAGCAATATGATGGTGTGAAAACTTCCTATTTTGTTTTAATTCACTACATTGCTGCCAACCCTTCAGTAATGAAAATAAATTTACAAACATATGAATTGTACTAAGCCATTTAATTGATTTACTAATTAAACATTTTCCTACAATAATTAAATATATGGATGACTAATGTTTAGGTTAAGTTTTCTCACTGTTGGACAGCAAAGTCAAATGGAAAAGCAAATAGAAATAGCTGAAATGACCAAATGGTAATGATATGGAATCGTTAGTAAGGTTTAATTATCTGAGTCATATTATGAAACCACTACTGATGATTAAATGTATTGGGAGAGAGAGTTAAAGCCTCCTTGGGATATACTGATGGAAAATGACTATCCAGAGGTAGAGCTAGATTTGCTTATAATCAGCTAATTTCTACACTAAATCATACTGCACATGAATATCACAAGGAAAAATAACAGCAGATAAAGGTGGGAAGCAATGAATTGAATTAGTGTGAAAATATGAACATATATGTAATGGCTTTGTAGGATGTTACTATTTTTTTTAATGTCTATCCCTACTCCACATTGACACCGCCATGTTTGGAGGAAAATCCCTTCTATTCCTAGTACATTACGGGTTTTGTTTTGTTTATTTGTTTGTTTGTTTTGAGGTACCAGGGCCAAGGACTGAAACAGGGACCTTGTATGTGGGAAGCTGGTGCTCAACCACTGAGCCACATGGCTCCCCTGAATTGTTTTTTCATTTGTTTGCTTGTTGTTTGTTTTTTTGTTGTTGTTTTTAGGAGGCACTGGAGACCCAACCCTGGACCTCCCATGTGGGAAGCAGGAGCTCACTACCTGAGCTACATCCACTCCCCTACATTGAGTTTTATGGTACATAAGGTGTTGGATTATTTTCAAATGATTATTCTGCATATATTGAGATAACCATGTGGTTATTAATTAAATAATTTTATTATCACAATTACTCTTAAGTTAATCAAGGCTTAGAGAGGACATAAAATGAGTAAGTGATAAAACAGGATATAGAGTTTGTTTAACTTTGGTACACTTGCTCATAACCACTATAGCGTATTGTCTTTATTTTTATAAAGTTCTTCACCTTGAAATAATAATATGTTAAGATGCCTTTAAGTCCAAGAAGCGGTACCTTTCAAAAGGAGTTCCTATATATAATAAAGATAAATGGAAATTTTAAGTGGAAGCCTACAAAAAGAAATGTTTAGATTAATGATCATGACTAAAAAAGATAAGGCTTCCACACTAATGAATGGTAAAAGAGTTGGTAGATTTCCACCCAATAGAAATAACAAAATACTATTAAGTGATTAGCCCAAGATGCCAATTTATAAAATTGAGTTACATTTATGTGGCAGCCCTATTACAAGAGGAATTTTTCTGGACAGTATATATGATTTTTATAAATATAAGATTTCTTTCTGGAGGCATTGGTGGGATAATTTTAAGGATTCTAAATAATTTCCCATGTATTTGGGAAACAATTATTTTCCAGTTGGTTGCAAAGTAAATCAAAGAGGCACAGGAAAGACAGAGATGAACAGAACAGGTCTAGAGAGAACAAGTCAATGCTCCCTGATGACATTTTGGAAAACTATTATACTTGCATAGAGAAATTTTCACTGAGATGAATATGTAACTTATAATAAATGAAAAATATGAACTCCATTCTACAATAGCTTTCCAGAAGAGATTCACAACTGCTTTCTCTAATAACAAACAACAATTAAGATACTGAAAATTTTTTGAGAAAAATGAATAAGATTTCTAAATTGAAAAAACCTCACATTCTTTGTTTTTTGTTATGGAGAAATGTTCAGAGCATGTATCACAAAGGAGACAAAACAAGAAGAAAACATAAAACAATAGATAAGCTTACCTTAGTTAAAAATGTTTTTTAAAATTTTACAATTATGTGTAAATACTCTTTTGTCTTTTATGATTGTTTTAACATGTTATGTGTAGATAAGTACTCATAATAGAATTATAGTGTCCTATGCAAAAGGAAATAATATAAGTAATTTAATACATTCTCTTCTCCTTGGCCACTGTTTCAATATTTTATTTAAATATATTTTAGTGTTTTGAATTATATCTCAGATGTCAAATGTGACAGGAAGTCCCAGACATCATTTTTTTCATTCAATCCTTATTTAAGTTAAGGAGCATCTCTCAGTTTTTGAGTCACCATATGCAAGAAAGAGATATTTTGCTGTTACACATTTATAGAGTAATTCCAAATCTTCCTAGGCATGAAATGGGACCCAGAGCAAGGAAAGGCTGGCATTTTTGTACAAGGCAGAATCCTTACTGCCTTTTTTGTTGTTGTTTTGTTTTTTATTGCTAAAGACTTTATTTAATGGGTGGGTAACTGTATAGCTCTCATTTATATATCCCTCCCCTAGAAAGCATTAACATCATTTTCTTAAAATCAAATTTATTAGAATATAATGGAGAATCATGAACATAAGCATTTTTTTCATTGAATATCATTATCTTTTTTTGTGTAGACCAAACAATTTCATTCATATGAAGTTAATGACATTCAAAATGGGTCTGTGATGACAAAGATCAGAATATCAGAGACCTTTGTGGGGGGGGGCGTGGAACTTGATCTGGGTCATAGGTGTATACATTTGTATACTTACAATTTATTCACTTTACTGTAAGACTTTTTCTTTTTTGGAATTTTTTGAAGAGGCTTTAGATCACATAAATGTTACATCAAAGATGTGGGGGATTCCCATATACCCCACTCCCTACCATTACCACACTTTCCCACATTGACAACATTGCTCATTAGTATGGTTCATTTGTTACAATTGATGAACACATATTGAAGCATCACTACTAACCATGAGGCATAGTTTACATTATAGTTTACACTGTGCCCCATACAATTTTATAAGTTTGACAAAATGGCCTGTTCTGTCATTGCAATGTCATGCAGGACAATTCCTATTGCCTTTTTTACCTAGTAGAAGTAATGATTTTTTTTGAACATTTGTTACATTAAGTATTTACAAATACTTTTCCCTATTGCTGAGACCCAGGTAATGACTGTAATATTTCCAGATTCTATCACTCCAGAATACTCATACTGTGACCTTGAATGCTTATGAGCATAGCATTTTTTCATTGAATGTCATTATCTTTTTTGTGTCGACCAAACAATTCCATTCATATGAAGTTAAAGACATTCAAAATGGATCTGTGATGACAATAGGGAAATAAGAAATAGGGAAAGGCCACGTCTAGTAATCATACAACCAGCTACCGTTTTCTAATCATAAAATTTCTGCATCAAAAATTTGCTTGTAACTTGCACTATTTGTTTCCTGTCTGGTGAGGCTCTCACATTTTAGTAGTGAATTTACTTATGACTTCCAAAAAATCATTTTTGATTGTTAGTTAGAGTCCTGTTAAAGGATCAAAAGAACATAATTTTACAAATGCAAACATCAACTTCATCTTCTTCCTCCAGTTGAGACTAGCATACCCTCATACCTGGTTTATAGCACTAAATAAGTGAGAAATATGGGCAAAGACCCTCTCCTGCCTCTAAAATTTGAAATTGAAAACATCTCAAAGACAGAAAGCATATAAAGAAATTTTATAAAGTCCTTATGTGATGCTATGCTACTCAGGGAATCCATATTCTTTAAAAAATCATCTGGTCAGTGAGAAAGTGTGAAATTTTCTATATAGTTAATGCCTAAGACAGTCAATATTCTTTCAGAACTACCATCAGGAAAAAAAATGATTACAATTTGACAGAAAATAAAGCTGATGAATAAGCCAATTTCAAAACTTCTCAGGCTAACAGTAAATCTCCTAATCTAAATTAAATGGTTTCTACTCCACACTGCCAAATTGTACAATATATAAAACACATTTTTATAGTACATTTCTTTTATATTGTAACAGAAAGAAGCTATGAAAAATTTTCAAGAGCATGTAAACTTTATAATGACACAAGGAAAACATATATTTTCAATAAAAATGCCAGATTCTCACTCTAAATTAAATCCTATGTGATATTTGTTTTTCTAAGCATGGAGATTGATGTGCATATATTTAAGAATAAATAACAAGAAACTGACTTATCTTCATAACTGAATATTTGGTATCAAAAAGTGTTTCTTAGTATCCTACATGTGATAGTAAATAGGTAAAAATAAAACAAAGCAAAAAGAAGCAGATCAAGAAAACTCCACTAGGAGTTCAAAAGTACATTATTAACTCTTTATGAAGTATCTACATATAAAAAAGGAAAATGAATTAAAAGAGGTGATTTATAAGAAAAGGCATGTTTTACCTTTCGTGTGAGCATGTTATGTGCATATATAAGATTTTATATGAAGGCAAAATATTTTTGGTGGCAAGCCAGGAGATACATATATAATAACTTAATGATTTTTATATTTTGAGAAAAATAATCTCCAGAACCTCTTTCCCAATCTGCAGAGAACACCAGCTTCATTGAACAATAATAATTAACCTTTAGATAATTGATTTGTAATGGATCAATTGAATAAGATGGTAAGATATTTAATTTTTCATACACCATAAAAATCATATAATTTGATAAAAGTACAGGTTGTTTGTCAATTATAACTTTTATTTAATCTTTTTTAAAAAATATTAATTTAGAATATTAAACATTTATGTCTTCCCACTGATATAAATTTTTTAAAATATCCCAAAATTTTCCCTGTTCACTAAAGAGGAATCTTAAATAAATTAGCTTTACCCAGAAGAACCAGGTTCATAATGCCTTTAAACATTGATTTCCAAATAAAAGATTTTGCAGATTTCAATTTATGAGTCCTATTGGTCAAAAAATTTTAAGAACTAATGAATGGAGCATTTTCTTTAGACTGTAAATAAGATAAGCTGCAATTCATTATGCTTGTTGTGTGTTTGTTGTTTTTAGTATGCCCAGTTTAATTGGGTTGGATTTACTGAATGTTTGCTATCATGATATGAGAATGGAGTTAAGGTATTATAAAACAAAGATAGTTATCCTCTCAGTATAGTCATTTAGTTTTGAATAATACTGATGTAAAGTGCTTATTTTCTCATAGGGGCTGTACCACTTCAAATTGGCTGAGAATGTCCGGGTGTATCTTCTCTTTTAAATTTTTTTCTTTATTGGAGAAGTTGTAGGTTTGTGGAAAACACAGGTATGAAGTACTGCATTCCACACCTTACATTGGTGTGGAAAATTTATTAAAATTGATGATAGCACATTTTATAATTTTACTATTAATTCAAGTCCAAGTTTAAACATAGGTTCCACTGTTTGTATAGTATAGTTCCATGGATGCTTTTTTTTTACTCTATGAATTTACATATTCTGATTGTTTCAAATCATTGAGATCCTACAATATTTGTCCATCTATGTCTGGCTTATTTCACTCATCAAGATGCATTCAGGTTCATCCATGATGTCTCATGTATTAGGACATCATCCCTTTTTACTGATGAATATATTCCATTGTATGTATATACCATATATTATTTATCCATTCATTGGTTGATGAACACTTAGGTTGTTTCCGTCTACTGGCAATTGTGAATAATGTTGCTATGAACATCACAGTGCAAATATCTATTTGAGTCCATGCTTTCAAGTCTTTGTGCATATGCGTAGTAAGGAGATTGTCTGGTCATATATTAGTTTTATACTTAGCTTTCTCAGGAACCACCAAACTGTCTTCCAAGGCAGTTGCACCATTTTACATTGTCATCACCAATGAATGAGTGTTGCTATTACTCGATATCTCTCCAACACTAATTATTTTCCATTTTTTTAGTAGCAGTCATTCTAATCAGTGTGAAATTACATCTCAGTTTTGTTTAGATTTGCATTTCCCTGATGGCTATGATGTTGAGTATCTTTTCATGTGATTTCTGGCCATTTGTATATCTTCTATTCAAGCCTTTGATACATTTTTTATTTGAGATGTTTGTCTTTTTATTGATAAGTTGAAGGATTTCTTCTGGACATGAAATGCCTAGCAAACAAAAAAAATTTTTTTTTAATAAAAAAAGAAATCCTTATCAAAAATGTGGTTTCCAAATATTTTCTCCCATTGTGTAAGCTATTATTTTAATTTCATGATAAAGTTCTTTGAGGCACAAATGTTTTTAATTTTGATAAGGTCCCATTTATCTTTTTTTTTTCTTTTGTTGCTTGTGATTTGGCTGAAAAGTCTAAGGGACCATTGCCTAACACAATGTTCTGAGATGCTTTCATATTTTTTCTTCTAGGAGGTTGATAGTTCCAGCTCCTATATTTATGTCTTTGATCCATTTTTTTTGTTGTTTCTTTGTATAAGGTGTGAAGTAGGAAACCTCCTCTGTCATTTCTTTCCCAACAGTGATCTAGTTTTCCCAGCACCTTTGGTGAAAAGACTATTCATTTCCAATTGAAATGAATTAATCTTTGTCTCCTTGTCAAAAAAAACATTTGGTAATAGATGAGAGGGCCAATTTCTGAGCTTTTAGTTTGATTCCATTGGTCTAAATGTCTCTTTTGTTGTCGATTTTTCCGTATTTTCTGTATATAGGAACATGTCATCTGCGAATAAGGAACATTTTTCCTTTTCCTTTCCAACTTGGATGCCTTTTATTTATTTTTCTTGCCTAATTGCTCTGGAAAGCACTTCCAGCATACTGTTGAAGAACAGTGGTAGCAGTTCCTTGTCCTTGTCTTTCTCCAGATCTTAGAGGGAAAGCTTTCAGTCTTTCACCATTAAGTAGGATGTTACCTGTGGGATTTCCATCTATGCCTTTTAACATGGTGAGGAAGTTTCCTTCTATTCCTAGTGTTCTAATTACTTTTATCATGAAGGGATGCTGGATTTTGTAAAATACCTTTATTCCATCAATTGTAATGATAGTGTGTGTGTGTGGGGGGGGGGCTTACTTCATTCTGTTAAGGTTGTGTCCCATATTAATTGATTTTAATTTTATCTTGAACAAACCTTTCATACTTGGGATGAATCATACAGAATCCTAATGTATAATTCATTTAATATGCTGTTGGATTTTGTTTGTTGGAATTTTCTTGAAGAATGTTCCATCTATATTCATAAGAGATATTGGTCTGTAGTTTTCTTTTCCTGTGGTATCTTTATCTGGCTTTGGTATGGTGGTGATGTTTGCCTCATAGAATGAATTGGGGAGTGCTCCTTATTCTTCAACTTTTGGAAGAGTTTGAGCAGAATTGGAGTCTTCTTGGAATGTTTGGTTGAACTCAACTGTGAAATCATCTGGTCCTGGGCTTTTCTATTTTACTAATTTCTCTTTATTAATAATCAGTTAGTTGAGATCTTCATTTCTTTTTTCAGTGTAGGTAGTTTTTGTGTTTATGGGAATGTGTTCACTTCTTCTAGGTTATCTAATTTATTGGCATACAGGTGTTCATAGTATCCTCTTATAATCCTTTTTTTATTTCTGCATGCTTGGTAGTAATGTCCTCCTTTTCATTTCTGATTTTAGCTATTTGTATCCTTTCTTTTATTTTTGTCAGTCTATCTAAAGATTTGTCAATTTTATTGATCTTATCAAAGAATCAATTTTGGTTTTGTTGATTCTCTCTATCATTTTTGTTTTCTATTTTGCTTATCTTTCCTAATATGTTTGTTATGTCCTTCTGCTTGCTCTGGGTTTAGTTCACTCTTCTTTTTTTAATTTTTCCAGTTTTAAGTTTAGATCTCTTATTGGAAATCTTTCTTGTTTTTTAATGTAAGCATTTAGAGCTATAAAACCATGTTTGTCTGGGGTACATACAATTCCAAACCACCACAGGAACATTTTAATTTATGCCCGTCCCATAAAGTATACTTAATTATTTTTACCTTTAGTTTGTCTTCTCTTCTTAGTCTCTTCTGTAAATAAGTTTCTGCCTCATGTTTAAAAAAAACTTTAAAAATTAAAATAAAATGACTTAAAAAATCTAAGCCTTAAGAAAATGATTAAGATAGGGCATGAATAATCACTTTCTTTTAGTGTGTACATGCTTATTAAGAGCCAATAACAGAGAAAATCATACAGAATTATGGAAAGTTGGAAGGTGGAGGGGATTCTTTAAGACAATGAACATTAATCGTCTAATCTTGGCAAGCTGGTTAATTATAGACCTCCCAGTTTTGTGAGATCTGAGAGCAAGTCAGAATATGTGCCTTTTTTCTCTAACAGCATTCCGGAAAAGTTTTGGATTTCCCTCAAAGGAATAAGCATATGGTATAGAAAAAGCATTAGATGATGTCTTAGTTTGTCAAGGCTGATATGATGAATATCACAACCTGATTGGGTTAAACAAGAAGAATTTATTGCCTTACAATTTTGGATACTAGAAGTCCATCATCAATGTCTTGGTATTGCTTGAGCATTCCTGGAGCATGAACCATTCCAGCAATCATCCATCCCATCTCCATCTCTCACTTCTTATGACTCTTCTGTTTCCACTGATTTCTGGCTTCTACTTGTGTCCAATTTCCATTGCTGATAAGGATTTAAGTCAAATTTGTTTAAGAGCCACCATAATTCAGTTTCACCACATCTTAACTAATAACATCTTCAAATGGGTTCGCACACAATCATCCAGGTATTAGGACTTGAATATATTTTTTATGGGGGACATGATTTAATTCCCCATCATCTGTCCCTTATACTTCAAAAAGACATATCCTTCCCACATGCAAAATAATTTTACCCCAACTCAAATTCCAAAAACCTAAAGTCTTTTCAGTAACAACTCTAAGTTCAAAATCTCATCAAAATCAGCTATGCATATGATCTGTCCTCAAGCAAAATTTATCTAAGTCTGTGGACCTGTGAAACCTAGAAAAATATAAATGCATAAAAATAGCAATTGTGAGATAGGCATTAAATAGTCATTCTCATTCCAGAAGGGTGAAATTAGAAGAAAATAAGGTTCATGAGTTCCAAGCAATTTTGAAACCCAGCAAGGCAAATTCCATTAGATTTCAAAGTTTGAAAGTTATCTGGGATTCAGTGCTTTATTCTCCAAACCTGCTGGAGTGGCAGCTCAACCCTTTCCAAGACCTTGAGCAGTGACCATGTTTTCCTCAAAGCTTTGGTATAGGGCCTATCCTTTCTGAGCACCAGGATGGTGGCTTCACTTTCCCCAAGTACTGGGCAATAGGCAACACAATCCCTGTGCACTGAAATAGTAACCCCACTCTCTGAATACTGGAGTGAAGGCCTCATCTTCTCCAATCATAAGGTGCCAGGCATGCTCTTCCTGAGTTATGTAGCATAGGTCCCACCTCTCCAAGCACCGGAGTGGCAGACACCCTCTCCCCGAATGCCAGAGTGGAAGTCCCACCCCTTCCAAATGCTGGTTTAGAAGGTTTGACCTTTCCAATGATCCCATCCTTCTTGGTCTGAGGAAGTCTCTTCAGCCCAGACCTGTGTTCCCAAGGTTCTGCCCTTGAAGTCATTCTTTACCCATTTCATTCCATCCACATTCTTTGTAGTTTAGGATGGCCCTGTTTCTGCTCAAACAAAAGTCTCAAAAACTTTGTAGGTTTTCCATGCAATTCAAGGGGGCTCTAGACCATCAGACAAAAGGAGTTTCCACAGATCACTTCTGTATAACAGTATGTCCATTCCTGATGTCCTCTGAAATGTTTCGTTGGATCCACCTAGTCTTCCACCTAATCTCATTAGAAAAAAATTATTCCACTATACCCTTTCATGGAGTCTAGCTCTCTGGTGGCTCATCTCTTAAAAACTCAGGTGGGCTCTCCTAGAACTGCTTCTCCTTCTAGTCTCTGAACATGTTATCTGAGCAGGCTGAGAATTTTTCAAAACATCAAAGGCTGGTTCTTCTTTGATTGACAAAATTGTCCTTGGTTTAATCGCAATCCACTCTCTTTTTACTGTAGGCAAAAAGGATAAAACATGCTGCATCATCTACAATTTGCTTGGAAATTTCCTTATTTAAATATCAGAGTTCATCATTTACAAGTTCTGCCTTCCATACTAAGATCAAAATACAATTTCAACAAATTCTCTGCCATCATATAACAAGAATTACCTTTCTTTCACTTTTCAAATAATATATCCAGCATTTCCTTCTAAGTCCTCATTAGATGCATCTTTAATATCCTTATTTCTAACATTTTTCCATGATGAAATATGTATACTCTAAGGTGATAGAATCTTTATAGTCCTCTTTATTTTTTTCTGAGCCATCTCCATAAAAACATATAATGGCCATATTTTTGTCAACAAACTCTTCAAGGTAATCTAGGTTTTGCTATCAAATGCCTCAAAATTCTTTGAGGATCTACCCATTATCCAATTTCCAAGACATTTTTCACATTTTTAATAATTTTAATGGCTGTATCCCATTTCCTGGTACCAAAAAGTATCTTAGTTTGCCAGTGCTGTTATGACAAATATCCACATTAGTTAGCTTAATTAATAATAATTTATTGCCTCACAATTTTGAAGGCTTGAAGTAAAAAATCAAGATCTTGTTATCTCTAGTCTGTAGCATTCTGATGATGACAATCTTGTGTCATGTGGTGATGCTTCTTTTTCTCTTTGGATTCTACTTCTGGCTTCTATTTCCTTGATCAATTCCTTTGCATTTAAGAGCTTCAGCCATATTGTATTAAGGTCTACTCTACTTCAGATTGGACACACCTTAACTACTTATAATATCTTCAAAGGTCTTTTGACAAATGGGTTCACACCCATAGGACTGGAGGTTAGGACTTGAACATACCTTTTGTGGTGGGACATGATTCAGTCTCCAACATTTAAACACACATTTTCTCTTACTATAGAACATTGGGGTAGTAGAATGCTCTTCCATGTGAATGGTAACACGATCAAAAGTAGGGACCAATCTTCTCCTGAAAATGGCCTTTGCAGTAATGAGGAGAGTGCCTGATGATCTATGCTTTGTTGATACATCATCCATCAAGAATTGTATGCAACAACAGATAAAACAATTAATGGTTTTAGGATTTCATCTCTTTAGAATATGCATTAAATGTTTCCTATTGGATTTTACCATTGTCTCTCAAAGAGAATCTATTCTGGAAAAAATTTAAAAAATACATCAGCATTAAGAATTTTGATTTTTTGCTCTGCAGTCTAGAAATCCAATGAAGACTTTTGAAAAACAAATGAATCAATGGCACACTCTAAACAATCAAACCATTTTCTAAGTGGTTTATTGTTTTAAACAGTCAGTAAAGACAAAATTAATGCAGTTTTCAACTATGGAAAGTAGCTCTAAAATAGCAATATTAGTCTTACCAAAGGGGTCCTTTTAGATGTTTATAACTAATGTCCTTTCACATTTATCAGAGACTAAGTATGATTTTTTTATGTCCATGCCACCCATATATACCTAGCATTTAATTTTCCAACCGAATATGCTAAGAAAATTGTATTCAAAATTTATGATGAATTTCATTTTGCAAAATGTCTTTTAATGTACCCATGAGTACATTTGTCAAGGTTCACAGAACACAAATTATTTAAATAACCTTGGTATCTAAGTATGCAGCAAAGCTAAATAAGTAATCTTACCACAGGCAACATTTTCATAGTTCTCCCACTGTCTGACAGCTGGACCTCTTTAATATCTCAGACCATAAATGATTGGATTATGCCACCTGTTCAGCACAAAATTCAAAACCCTTCAATTGTATAAAATAAACAAGCCAAAAAAGTAACCATACACTTTGCAGAAAATATAAGAATAAACTAGAATGGTAAGTATTTGTAGAGAATAAAATAATGTACTAGAAAGACAAGCTGGGAGTGTAACATTTAATTTTCTCTAAAACATTTGATATAGTCTATCCACTGAAACATTAGCCATTATATTGACCTTTTTTCCAAATACACCATAAAATAGATTGAAAACTAAAGTTTTTTCAGATTTGCCACTTGTGAGATGTGCTGTCTTCGATAATTATCCTCTCAAATCTCCATTTCTGCATCTCTCAAAAAAACACCAAAAAACCCAATATATATTGTTACAAATATTAAATAAATAAATTATTGAAAATCCTTTTTGAAGTAGCAATAAAACAGAAGGCTTCAAAATTGCTAACTAATGTTTAAAAATAAATTTTATAAAAGGATCCATGCTGAGAAGTTTGATACTTAAAACGTAAATTTTCTTGCCACCACACAAATTTATCTTCCATCAACATGCAGATTTATGATTTTCCTCTGATAAATAGCTTAATGAATTTTGATAATAATTACTATTAATATTAATCATTATAAATACTATTAATATTAAAATGTATTTGTGAAATTACTATAATTAATTAATAGAACACTTCTACTTAGTGGTTAAAGGCATGACCATTCTATTATCCTCTTAGGTTCTGTAGCTCAGGAATTTGGGCTGGTTCTGCTGGGAAGCTCTCCCTTGGGATGGTTCATACTGTTTCAGTTCGATGTCAACTTGAGTAGGTTTGGCATCTATGATGGCTTCCACTCATGGCTTGCAGATGTTTTCTGGCAGCTGGAAATTCTTATGGCACTACTGTTTGGAGCACCAATATGTGGCCTCTCCATCATGCCAGTCTCAGGGTTTGTGGATTCCCCAAGAGCATGTGTCTTAAGGTAATCAGGTGAAAGCTACATTGCTTTTTATTCCCTAGCCTCAGAAGCCCTGAAGATCCATATCTGTCAAAAACTAGTCACAACCTTGCCCAGAATGAGACAGAGTGGGCATGGACTACCTCCTCATGATGGGATGAAGGACAAGTTATAATGTAAAAAACATGCAGGTTGTAAATAGAAATAGGCAAGTTCTTCCTTTGGTATTGGATTGTCCTTTGGGAAAAGTCATATGTTCAGTGCTGTACTCTGACATGTTAGGGTTTTATGCCTGATAGGATATGCATGTGTTTGTTTGGTTATCTGTGCCTGTGATTTTTTTAAATTAAATTAAATTAAATTAAATTAAATTAAATTTTGTTAGATAAGTTGTAGGTTTACAGAAAAATCATGCTGAAAATACAGAGTTCCCATACACCCCTTCTCAAAATCAGAAATTTCCTATTTATTAAGATTTTGTATTAGTGTGACACCTTTATTATAACAGATGAAATAATATTATTATTTTATATTATTTATACTCCACGGGTTACTTTAGGGCTCACTGATTGTGTTATACAGCCCTGTTTGTTTTTTAAATTTTTATTCTAATAATATATATGCAATCTAAAATTTCCCCACTTAACTGAATTCAAATATATAATTCAGTGGTGTTAATTGCATTCACAATGATGTGCTACCACCAACGTCATCCATTACCGAAACTTTTCCATCACCCTAAACAGAAACTCTTTACCAATGCAGCATTAACTCCCCATACTCTACCACCACCCCAGCCCCTAGCAATCTGTATTCTAGTTTCTGATGCTTTGAATTTGCTTTTTCTAGTTATTTCATATAACTGAGATCATACAATATCTATCTGTTTGAGTCTGCTTCATGTAGCTCAATATGATGTCTTCAAGCTTCATCCTTGTTGCTGCATGTATCTGAACTTTATTGCTTTTTATGGCTGAGTGATATTCCATTGTATGTACATGACACATTTTGTTTATCCATTCATGTCTTTATGGACACTTGGGTTCCTTCTACCTTTTGACAATTATGAATAATGCCTCTATGAACATCAGTGTGCAAATATCTGTTCAAACCTACTAATGTTTCTTCATGGATGCGTTTGAATATTCACATGTGGAATAATAATACCTTAAGTGCAGGAAAAATCAGATTTTGAAAAAAAATGTTCCTGGGTATAGTCTGTGTCTGTTGTGCTCTCTCTCTTTCTTTCTGACACATATATTTTGTTCTCTGGGCTTGCTACATCAAAAGCATCACCATTTTCAGGTTCTGGGGCAGTGTGCATACCATCCCAAAAACATAGGAATAGGCTTTACCGTCTCCAAAAGCCTGGGTGACAGCCACACTCTTCTTGAATGTTGGAATTAAAGGTGACCCCTCCAAGCTTTGTGCATAAATCCCACCCCTCCAAATGAGGTGATGGCCCTTATCTCTTTGCCAGAGTTTTCATCTGTTCAGACCACTGCTTGAAGTCGTTCTTTCCTCATTTCATTCCATCTCTCTTTCTTCCAGTCTGGGCTGGTTGTGCTGCTACTCATACAAAATGTTTAAAACCCTTGTTGACTTTCTGGGCAACTCAAGGGGTTAAAGCCAATAAACAAAAGGATCTTCCATAGATCATTCCTGAATAACTGCATTTCTAACACTAACTTCCTATGAGATGGTTGACTGGATAAATGCACCATCTGCCTAATCTCCTTAGCAAACAGTTATGGAGCCACACCCTTTTTAGGAAAGGGTTGTTCAACCGCAACCACACAAAAAGCCTTTTTTCTCTGGGTAGATACCTCCTGGGAGCTCAAGGAGGGCTCTGATGCAGCCAATCCTGGCCCTCTTATTAGAGAAAGCATGTGGATAGGCTAAGAATTTTTCAAATCACATATTGCTTCCCTTCTGTTTAATTATTCGGTCCCCAATTTAACTCTTTCCTCTTGATTTTACTGTAACTGGCAAGAAATAATCAGTGTGTACTTTCCACATTTTATTTAGAAATCTCCTCAGCTAAATATCAAAGTTCATTGCTTAGAAGTTCTACCCTCCATTCAACATGAGAACACAATTATGCCAAGTTCTCTGCCGCTTTTTAATAAGGATTGCCTTCCCTCCGGTTTCCAACTCACCCCTCTGTTCCTTCTAATGCATCACCTTTAACATCAATATTTCTAGCAGCATTCTGTTCATGATAATTTGTGTATACTCTAAAATAATAAAAACTTTCTCTACAGCTTTCTTCACAACAATCTAGACTTCTATCAAGTGTTTCAGAATTCTCTAGCCTTTATTCATTGTGCAATTGCAAAGCTATTTCCACCTTTTTTAGGTATTTTTTTAAGATTTATTATTTATTTATTTATATATCCTCCCCTTGCTGCTTGTTCTTGCTATGCTCATTTTTGCTTTTTGCTTTCTTCTGTGTCTGCTTGTCTCCCCCCGCTGCGGCATCCCACCGAGTCTGCTCACTGTGCGGCAGCTTGCTTGCTCGCTGCAACTTGCCTTTACTCACAGCAGCTTGCCTTGTCCGTGGTGGCTTGCCTTCTCAAGGAGGCCACCAGAACTGAACCCGAGGCCTCCCATGCGGTAAACCAAGGCCCTACCAATTGAGCCACAGCTGGTTCCCTTTTAGGTATTTTTAATAGTAGCATCTCTCTTCCCAGTACCAAAATTTGTCTTACTTTGCCAGGGCTCTTATGAAAAATACTACACACTAGTTGGCTTAAATAATAAGAATTCATTGTCTCGTGGGTTTGGAGATTAGAAGTTCAATATCAAGCTATAGGAAAGGCCTTAATTTCTCCAAAACCTGTAACATCCCATCAGTCTTCTGTCACATGACAATTATGTCTTTCTCCTTGTGTCTGTTCCTCTGTGTATTAGTCAGCCAAAGGGGTGCTGTTGCAAAATACCAGAAATCTGTTGGCTTTTATAAGGGTATTTATTTGGGGTAGAAGCTCACAGTTACCAGTCCATAAAGCATAAGTTATTTCCCTCACAAAAGTCTATTGCCACGTGTTGGAGCAAGATGGCTGTCAATGTCTGTGAGGGTTCAGGCTTCCTGGGTTCCTCTCTTCTCAGGGCTTGCTGGTCTCTGGGTTCAGCATCTCTGCTGTCTCCACAGGGTCAACTGTAGACTATGAGGCTCTCTAGGCTTTGTCCTCTCCACAAGGCCAGCTGTAGACTATCAGGCGAATGGCTCGTCTCTATCCCAGGGCCTTCTCTCCTTCCTCAGGACCAAGCTCCTCTGTCTGCTTGACTCCCTGGGCTCCAGCATGAAAACTCCAACATGAGGGGGCTGGCTGTAGCTCAATTGGTAGGGTGCTGGTTTACCACGTGGGAGGCCCAAGTTAAGTTCCCGGGGCCTCCTTGAGCAGGCTGACCACCTTGAGAAGACAAGCCGCCATGGCAGGGCAAAGCCGCCCGCGAGCAGGACAAGCCTCCTGCGAGCAGGCAAGGCTGCTGCACAGTGAGCTGACTCGGCAGGTCACTGCAACGGGGAGGAGACAAGCAGACGTGGAGGAGTGCAGGAATCAACACAGCAAGAACAAGCAGAAAGGGGGGATATATTAAAAAAAAAAACAGAAAAACTCCAACATGAGAACTCCAACTCAAAAACTACTACAACTCTGTCCTTTGCCATGCCTTTTATTTTTGATTCCCCACCCACCAAGGGGTGGGGCTCAACACCCTACTGATGTGGCCATCCAATGCCCTTATCATAACTTAATCTTGCCCAGATTAACAGACCAGTTTACAAGCATAATCCAATATCTATTTTTGGAATTCATAACTATATCAAACTGCCAAACTGCTACACTCTGGTTTCCACTGACTTTTGGCTCCCACTTTTTTGTCCAATTAACTTTGCTGACAAGGACCTCAGCCATATTGGATTAATGCCCACCCTGATTCAATTTGGCCTCATCCTAATAGGATCCTCAACTATCCTATTAATAAATAATCCCACACCTAAATAATAGTAGCATCTTTAAAGATCCTATTTACAAAAGGGTTCACAGCTGCAGGACTAAAAGTTATGACTTGAATATATCTTTCTTTACCAGAGAACATGATTCAATCCCCAATGTGCCTTAATATTTTTTTTGTCACCTTTGGGCTTACTTATTTTGTATTTTGTCCCAATATCTTAATGTGACAGCATAGGTTATTGAGATATTTCTTATATTCTAATAAAAGTGTTTAAAATTTCAAATTTCTAAGCACTGCTTGGCTGCATCCCATAAATCTACATCCACTTCAAAATACTTTCTGAATTTCTTTATGTTGTTTTTCATTGATCAATGGCTTATTTTGAACTTTATTTTTTCACTTCCAAATATTTTTTTTTTTTAAAGATTTATTTATTTTATTACATATCTCCCCTTCCCCCCCGTTGTGGCGACGTGCCGAGACTTGGTCACTGCGCAGGCACGGCTTTCCCCGCTTGTGGGCGGTCTCTGCTTCCATCACGGCCGGCTTTTCAGTTCGCGGGTGGCTGGCTGCGCTCGACCTGCAGGCGACCTGCCCTGCCCGTGGCGGCTTTTGCCTGTCCGTGGCAGCTTTTTGCCCTGCCCACGGCGGCTCCGGCCCGCCCATGGCGGCTTGCCATTCTCAAGGCGGTCTGCCCGCTAGGAGAGGTCCCCGGGAACCGAACCCAGGGCCTCCCATGTGGTTTCCCAGCGAGCTCTTTATCCACTGAGCT
>PVKH010011535.1:0-17722 GCA_004027955.1 Chaetophractus vellerosus
GTAGAGAGACATTCAGCAGATCATTCCAGAGCTGCTGACTGTCATATATTTGCTGCTTTAAAATAGTTTTGGCTATGTGATTGCTTTGACACACATAGATTGATTATACACAAGCAATCACAAAGCAGATCATGTTATATTTATTTCAGGTTTTCTTCATATATTGTAAAATATTTTTAAATGTTCTCAGTGAGGGAGGATAGGATAGTGAAAAGTCATACATGTAATTTGTCCAAACTAATATTTGATTTCAAACTCCTTTGGCCTCCTTAAATATTGCATGATCTTCTGCAAATTACTTAATCTCCTAAACCTTTGTTTCTTCATCTATGAGATGGAAATTATAAATCCTTAATCTATAATGTTTTTAAGAGCCGTAACTGAGATCATGTGTAAAAGTGCCTGAGGTAAAATAGGGGCTCATAAGTTAAGTTTTATATATCAAATTTATATATATATGTGTTATGATTGTTATATGATAAGAATTGTTCAAATAGGAGATGCTTTGCATCAAAGTTACCTAAGATGGAAAAAAAGAAAATGAGTTTCTAAATCCATAAGAACCTTGACATACCAGCATGGCTTTGTTAAGAAAAAAGAGATAAAATAAGGAGATGAATTAATTATGTGCCATTTGCTATGTAATATGTTAGTTTTTTATCACAAAATCAGGGGAAGCTAAGAATGTGATACAGCTCTGAGAGAGTAGAATGAAGAGCTTGTCAAGAGAGCTCAGATTTCATTCTTGTTGCTCTGAAATGGGACCCATCCCCCTCATAATTTATGATGACAGTGTAGACCAAAAAAAAAAAAAAACACATAGAAACAAGCTAAGCTACAATTAGGGTCAGGGACAAGTTGCTTTAGTTAACTACACATTGAGAGTTTCTGGGAAAGAGATATGGTGTGCTTTGATCTATAAAGAATGAGGCTATTGGCAGGATTAAGTGTAAAAGAATTAACATGAAGTTGTCTTCTGACTACTGCTATTCTCTTGTTTTTCCTAATGACTGATAAATTCTATGGGTAATAAATAATTTCTCTATGTTTGCTGTCAGGCATGGTCTAGCTTGACCTAGCTTTTTGGAAGGAAAAATATTCTAGAAAAGATGGAAGCTCACTACCCTGATGCCCCATCAAGGAGCACTGAAAGTGAAACAATTGTAAATATGCTGCTTTAGTAGCTGCCCCTCCTCTTGAGTGTCAGTTACATCCTATGAAGGGAGTAGGAAAAGGGGTCACTAGTGATGACTCAACACCACTTCCATGAGAAAAATATTGTCTACAAATTTTAAGAGCTTTAAGAACATGAAGAGTTTTAAGAACTTGCTTAAGTTAAGTTGCATACAGTTAATAAATGATGGATCTGCATCTTAGAGAAGAGTTTGGCATGTATTATTTTGTCTCGTGATTACAGCTGCTTGTAAAAAACACTTTAAATTTGTTCAAAACATACATTACAAAATACTTCCCAATAAAATTAGTTATTTATTACCAAAAAACATCTGTGAAGTTTCCTTTTATGAATCATGAAACAGAGTTTCAGAAATATCCCAGAATTTAAAGAAAATTTAAAATATATTTCTATGAATTCTCAAAGCAAGTTTTAGAAATTCAGTGGATTAACCATTTTAAATACAATTATCATTGCCTTGTTAAATATTTATTTTCTCTTGAATCTATTTTGATATAAGGATTGGGGTTACAAAATTCATCCTGGAAGACATTAATTGCTTGTCATCTAGTTCTACAATTAACATCACTTTCTACTGAAGTGAAACATACCTGCAAGGTATTAATATCATGAGGGAATTTTGATAATTAACTTATACTTTAAACCCTTGAAAAGGTTTTAGCGACTATCCTTTAAAAATATTTCCTATCAATTAAAATTTATTTACATTTAAAATTTCCCAACTTTAGATCATTTAAAAGTTATAATGGGGGCCGGCTGGATAGCCCAGTGGATAGGGCGCTGGCATACCACATGGGAGGCCCCGGGTTCGATTCCCGGGGACCTCTCCTAGCGGGCAAACCGCCTTGAGAATGGCAAGCCGCCATGGGCGGGCCGGAGCCGCCGTGGGCAGGGCAAGAAGCTGCCACGGACATGGCAAGAGCTGCCACAGGCAGGGCAGGTCACCCGCGGATGGAGCGCAGCCAGCCACCCGCGAACTGAAAGCTGGCTGTCAACGGATGCAGAGACCGCCCACAAGCGGGGAAAGCCGCGCCTGCGCAGTATCCACTCTCGGCGCTTCGCCGCAGCGGGGGGAAGGGGAGATTTGTAATAAAATAAATAAATCTTTAAAAAAAAAAAGTTATAATGACTTGGCTTTTTTCAAAATATTTATTCTATCATTTTAAGAAACTGGGTTGGAATACAAGTAAATATTACAGTGCATGGAAATTTCTCTGGAAGGGTAGCTATTGTCAATGCTTTTCAGCCAAAATCAACCAGGGTCAGAGGTGTAGCAAAACAAATTGGGTTTGTTACTAACTGCAGGGAGGGAGAATGCTCACATTAGGGTACAGTGGGTTCTCAGTAAAACGATGTTAGAATGAAATTTTATAGAATTTGGGCTTTGGGTGATTTGGGGAAAGATCTAAGGAAGCAGAAATACACTCTAGTTTGAACAATGTCAGAAAGTGGGAACAATTTTGTGCTTGGGTAAATAAGAAGCTGAAACTCATTTAACAAGAGTATGGGATGTTTGATATTTTTCTGTGTTAAAACAGTGACCTAGTTTATGTTCAGGATTAGACAAAATTATGAGGTGGCCTTGATTTGTCTTATTTAATATGACCTTAGACTTTGCCTAAATTTGGTATTGTGTGCAAATGTTTATGCCTAATAGGAGAATGCAATGCGTAGCTTTGAGTGCCAGGTCAGGTTATGAATGACAAGAACTGCTCTTTTTTTTTTTCCTTATCATTTTGGACAATACATGGATAATGATGAAGGGAAATGTTTACAAGACTAGCCCTGTTTAATGTTAAAAACTAAAAACATTAATTATTAGGTCTTTAAAAATCAATGATTCTTTCCTCATTCTTCAAATGATTTGAGAAGGCTTTACAAAAATAGTACCTGAAATAAAAAAGAAATATAATTTGAATTAGACTTTTCTGGCAGCAAAGTCAGAAATTAAAGTTAATATATCAAAATTAATGATATATTTTCATTCAAGTAGAGAGGGGAGAGTGAGATTGGTGTCTCTGTGGCATGGCTATGTCCCTTGACCAAAAGCAACATCTCCTCCATCTATTTAATTGTACACATGAAAGTGGTAAAAATGGGAAATTTTTTGTGGTATATATGTTACCACAGTAATAATGTAAAACAAACAAATTTAAAAAAAACAAACAGCTCCTGAAAGGCTGCCGTCTCCATGGTGCTCTTTTTCTGATTTCTGATACCTGAACTCCTCTTTCACCCCTTTGGGCTTCAGATGTAATGACCCCCACTTTTACTAACCCCAAATTACTTCACTGTTCTTTTTTATTTTCCTGTCACAAAGAACAGTGCAGTAGTTCTGGGTTTATTATACTTTACCCATTCAACTCTCAAACAATCTCATTTTAGGTCACTAGCTGTTTGTTGCTACAATGCTGACTGATAAACACACAAAAATCTTTTGCCGTGTATCTTAAAAGAAAGGTCTCATATTGATATCAATACACTGGTTGATATATTTCTCTATTAGGACCTCAGAAACATTTTCACAAATAATGTGGAAAATTCCAAGGGGCTACCTAATTGATCCTTTGAACAAATTTCTTATTTAAAATACTTCTTTTTGTATTATATAGTAGCAAAGATAATTAGGGAGTCTTATGTGTCTTCACTTTTATCTGGAACAATTATAGGAATTATTTTAAATAGTCACAAATAGTTATATTTTATCTATGAATTATGAATAGACATGTAATCATGGCTTGACTGAGAGAGTCCTGATTTACACCTATTGTCCCTTTTCCCCTCCAATTTGGCATTTCTTAAATATTTTTCATTTTGTACAAAATGTTCTATTCATCCTTCCATTAATAAAAGCTGGGAAGTTTGGCCACACCTTCCCTTTGTACTTACAGCTTCTGACATGGTGTCATCTATTAGTGGGTGAAATGTCAGCACAGTAAACACAAACACATTCTCAAGACAGTATATCACTTAATCTGAAACAAAGCAGCAAAAACCTGTCTTTCTTTTATTGACCTTCCCTGGAAGTATCAAAGTTAACATCTCCTTTTCACAGGCAGCCTGAAGGTTGCTCACTGATAAAATGATGTATGCTTAAACACAAGCCACTGGGGAAACCTAACTATTGGTATTTGCTGGGGGTGATAGAAGTAGGACACTGCTACTTCAGTCAGAGATTTGTGTGAAGTCCTAAACTTTGGCTGGTAAAGGAAAACAGAGCTGCCTGTCAGTGGGCTCATTGGGAAGCCAGGAAAATTATAGCTTATGTATATGTGAAATTTGGGCCAGAATTGGAGACAGAGTATTGTACTGTAGAGTACACAGAGAATAGTCCAAGGGTTTATGGTGATGGATTTGGCTTCAGCTGTATAAAATATATCTAAATCCACTTATATAATTCATTATTTAATTGTGCTCTTTTGTTTTACAGTAATGCTTTTTCTTAGCAAAGAGATTAAAAAAATAAAAGAAATAATGAAAATTAATGGAAAATTTAGAGTAGAGGTTTTCATTTCCTTCAGAAATTTCTTCAGAAACAGGAAGCAAAATGTTTGCAAAAGTGACTACTCAATCGAGGGGCTGTGCTGATATCCCTGACAAGATGAAAACCAAGTGATACTAATATTTTTAAGAAGTGTTATCATATGCTTCAAAATTAAGAATTTATTTTAAGAAAATGTACACAAAGATGATTTAAAATATTTAGTTGCAGCAGGTGCATTTCTTATTTTGTGATCCATGTCTTTTCATCTAAAATTAATGACTGCTCCTGGACATTGATGTGGCTCATTTTTCCAAAGTTTCTTTCACATGTATGCAAAGTGAAGTAATAATTACTAGTTTTTTGGCTCCATTATCAGAAAAAAACTTCCCAAACAGTGAAATGCCATCAGCTTTATATCAATGTGATCCGATTCTTCAGAGTGAAGATCAATAAGACTGATTCTATTAATGGTCTGAATTTTTCATCTGATTCATGAAATCAAGGCAAAGTTTTGAAGTTAATTTAATCAAAGTGGAAAAATGTACATTATTATAAATGTACTTTAAATCCAGTTAAATTTTTAATAATGCATTTAAAAGTATTTGTTTTGTAGTGATGATGTGAATATAAATTTTAATGTAGCACATAAGCATGGTAATTTTTTTAAAGCCTACATTCTTATTAAATTAAGAAACCTAAAGGGCAGAAATGTATCCGATATTTATTTTTAAGCATCCTTTATCCATATTTATATGCAAAAATCAATTATTTGCTTCTGAAAATAAAAAAAGTGAGGCAATAGTTCTCAAAAACTACTCATGATTCAAGTTATGCATTTATATTTCATGCACATATAAATGTGCATAAAATGCATATATGTAAGCATGTATGTATGACATGCATATAAAATTTGAAGTGCAAAAACTGATGTTTACTACAAAATATATTTTATTAGGGTGTAGCTGGCATGAGACTAAGCTGCAGCTGAAAAGAACTACAAAAGATGAATAAAATATTTAAAAAGCACTGAAGGCATTTATAAAACAACAAAGGCATCCAGGACTTGAGAGCCAAAATCCTAGAGGGAAAGGTAATACATTTAGCTGAGCTTTTCATTCATTGATACTTTTTCCTCTTGAACCTTCTGCCAATTCCAAGAGCAAGGCATAGGGGCAAACAGAGAGCAGTAACCCAGTACCTGCAGCACTCCCGAGGCTGAGAAAACTATCACTAAAATTTATGACTTCCAAAAAACTAACAGTGCAAGGGCCATACCCAGGGAGAAATGAAAACTGGGGAGAAATGACCTAAACAATCTGAATACAGTATTTCTAGAAGGCATATAAACTTCTAAACTGCTGAAGTACAGGTGATGGCTCAGATAAAGAAAGCAGAAAACAGCTAGTAAGAAAATCAAAGCTAAACAGAGATTCAACAGTTTCACATTTCATGAGAGAAAAGAGGGTCAATCTTACAATTGTTTCTTTAAAGATAATGTGTCTTTACTTTCTGCTGCTGTAGGGGACTCATGCGAGTTCCTTGGATTCTTTTGCCCATGAGGAGAGTTGGCATCCCCACCAAGGGTGATCACACAAGGAGAAGAATTTTATTAAGCCAGTGGAGGTCAAGAGACAAACTCTCAAATCTGCCTCTGTGAACAAAGAAGGCTAGGGTTCCAAATTTGAGTATTAAAAAATATATTTTCAGACAAACAAAAATGGACAGAATTAATCACCAGCAGAATGCTACCAAAGGAAATTTTAAATATAATTCGTTAAGTAGAAAGTAAAGGAATGCAGTAGAAACACAGTAATAATAAAACAAGAAGGGATGGAGAAAGAGAAACAGAGATGATAAATATGTGGATAAATTAAAATAATTTTGACTACTGAAAAGAATGTTGTAAAATATTATGAGGTTTAAAAAATATGCAGGAATAAAAAAAACAAGAACAGGGGTATAAAATGCAGCAGAAGATGTAAATATAGTTAAGCTATTATAAGGACCTTACAAATTTTTAGGAAGTGGAGCCATACTAATTTAATATACCCTTTGTAAATCATGAATATACAGTGAGATATTAGGATAACCATTCAAAACAAGAAAAATTTCAACAAGCTAGTAGAGAGAAAAAAGAAATAAATGTTTGATTTTTCTCATAAAAACACAAAAAAAATTTTTTAAAGAAATGAAGAATAGTAGGAAAAATTAAATAAAAAATTACAATAATTTCATAAAATTAATTGGACTAAATTCTACAGTTGAAACAAACAAATATTTTGAGACTGGATAAGGAAAAAAATAAAAATTCAAACCTATGCTGGCTTAATAGAAACCCATATTAAATATAAGGAGAGTTGTTGAATGTACTACACTAATGTAAGATGTTATTAATAGAAGAAATGTGAGAGGGGAGGGGGAGGAGCATATGGGAATCCCCTATACTATTTTTTACTTTTTATTTTTTTTATTTTAAAAAATTTTTAGGAGGTACCGGGTATTAAACCCAGTACCTCATACACAGAGAGCATGCGCTCAACCACTGAGCCACATCCCTTCCCTGGCCCCCTTTACTTTTTTATTTTTTAAGGCCAATAAGAAGAATTTATTGGGAAATAGGGGAAAAGAAGAGAGATTGCTGAGAAATGGGAGGGAAGGAAAGAAATATGCACCGAGATTTGGTGTGGGCTCCTCTAGGCAGAGAAAGAGACCTCCCCTGACACACTATACTTCTCATGTAACTTTTCTGTAATCTAAAACGTCTTTAAAAATAAAGATTAGGGGAATCAATATAGCTCAGTGGCTAAGTGCCGGCTTCCCACATATGAGGTACAGGGTTCAATCTCTGCCCCAGTCTCTAAATAAATAAATAAATAAATAAATAAATATTACATTGACAAAAGGAAAAAAAGGGGGGGGAGTTGTTGAAAGGCAAATATTTGAAGCAGGTGTACTACATGTGAACACTAACAAAAAAGGGAGTTGATGCACTTAAATTAATATCAGCGTATATGGACTTCAAAGCAAGAAACATTACTATTGATATAGAAAAAGATTTGGAAATAATAAAAGCATTTTAAAAAATAATAATTTATAATAATCACATTTTGTATAAAACCAAAGAATAGCCTGACAATGTTGAAAGCACAAACTGCAAAATAACTAAATGAATAAACAGAAACATTCCCAAAATAGTTGGTGATTTTAATGCAATGCTCTCAGTAACTGACAGAAGCATTCAAAAGAAGTGTGAAAGACATAGAAGATTTGAACAATGATCAACAAACTTGAGTTGACATTTATATAACACAATACCAAATTTCTTCTCAAATTAGTATCAAATATTAAAAATAGTGTACCACATGTTATTTCAAGGAGTTGAAATCATACACAATATATGATCTGATCATTAAACATAATTATAATTTAAAAATAATACACAAAAAAAACAAAATGGAAAATGAGGAACCCAATTCTACATAACAAATGCATAGAAAGGTATTTAAAATTGAAGTCAGAAAATTTCTTGAACTGAATATGAATAAAATACAGCATCTTAAAACTTGTTGGTGCACATATATATTAGTGCCTGAAGGGAAATTTATATATTTAACTGTACTATTAAACAGAACAAATATGGTATTAAATGATTTAAGCATCTATTTAAAGAAGCTGGAAAACATTATTTTAAAATCATAAGGAAGTGAATAAACACATGAACATATCTTTTCAAATAGAAAGTAAAGGACACAGAGAGAAAAAATAACAAATGTTATTACCTTGAAAATGCTGATAACATTTATTAACATTTATTAATACTGGACAAGATAAAAGACAGAAGGCACAGTTTGCCAATATCAAAATTGAAAAAAAAGGCAGCAGTAGAGTGCTTACTGTTATTTAAAAAAAATCTTAAAAAGACATTTTGAATAGAGTTATGCCCATAGCATAAAACTTCTAATTAAATGGACAAATTTCTAAGAAAATATATATTACCAAAACTTAATGAAATTTTGAATAATTCTATATATATTTAAAACATTGAATCCATAAATCTTTCCCTAAAGAAAATCTTCAAGTTCAGACAGTATCAATGGTAAATTCTTCCAAAGATTTGAAGAAAAATAACATTCCAGAAATGAATCATATTTTGAGACTAATAGAATATTGATAACAAATTATATAAAAAATACAAGCTATTTCAGGCTAATCCCTCTTATGATATTAGGTACACAGTGCTACAAAGAAAATGTTGAAAATTTCTTTTATGAAAGAACTTTAAGGTTTAAAGGACGTTAAAAATTATATTATGTTAATGAAAAAATAACACCTTATCCAAAAACTTTTTTTCTAGGAAGGCAAATCCAGTTTATCATTTGAAAATCAATTTATAAAATTAAAAGATTAAAAGAATGATTTTATTTCTTTTTTGGTTAATATTTATAGATTAAAAATTTTAAATTTTAATTCTGTTATAAAATTGTGTAAAATATTAACATGGTTCCAGGTCAAATGTACAAAGCAAAGTAGGTTCAGACAAATATAGCTTCCATCCCTGATCCCTCCATTCTGTTCCCCCCCTCCCTTCATAAGTAACTTTTTTTTAACCCTCTCATAAAAAATGGACAAGAGGTTCCAGTCTCAAATTTTAAATAAAATATTTATGTTTCTTTAAAAAATCATGTTATTATTTCCTTCAGTGCAGAATAATCATTTGAAATATCAAAAACATTTTTTGTTAAAAATACAGTAAAAGATATAAAAAGCTAAGCTTTCTTAATCTGTTAAACTGTATGTATTAAACCCTAAAGTACATCATATTTAAGGGCAAAGTATTAAAATATTTCCTACTGTGTTTGAAAATGAGACAAAAGAAAATCTATCACCACTTGTATTCAATACTGCACTGATGGTCTCATCCAGTGCAATAAAGGTAGAAAAAGGAAACCAATTTTATAAGGTCTAGAAAATAAGAAAAAAATAAAGAAAATATCCCTTTTAACAGGTAAAACGATTATATTATTAACAAGCATTACAAAATTGTAGATAAGGAATTAAATGAAACTGTTAGAATTAATAAATCAATTTAGCAATATCATCATCCATGTACCTGAAGGAACCCAGTGAGAAATGACTTCTGGCTCAGTGGCAGGACAGGTGGTCAAATCCCCATATCTTAACAGCTCTAAAAGTTTAAACATGTTGTAATTCATTTGGCATTTGGAGGCAAAATTTGCCATGGCATAGACTTATGTGTTGGCAAAACCTGATGTGATGCTATTTATAGCATTTTTTTCACCTTATTTACTGTGAATATTCATGAGTGTGCTTATTACCTGACACCCTAGCTGTGGCTGTTTGAGATTACTTATCAGAAAAGAGAAAGATTATGTTTATAAACTAATCTATTCCTCTGGGTGTGGTACCATTTGAATGCATTAGATTCAGCTGACATGCCCCAATTAAATTACCTGTTAAGATTAGGGCTTTGATTCGACCATGTCAGTAGGGCTGAGTCACTCCCATCTTGGTGGACTGATATAAATGGACACTCACTCAGGAAGACATATGGAGGAGGGGAGAATTTGGGTTATTTGGGTCTTGCCATGTGACAGAGAGGAGAAGCCTCAAACAGCTACAGCCCTGGGAAGAGAGATGAGCCATTTGCCTGATAGTTTGCAGCTGAAGAGAACAGAGCAGCTGAAAAAGCCCTAGAGACCAGGCAGAGAGTGCCTGCCATCTTGCTTCAAGAAGTGGCAACAGGCTTTGATGAGAAAGCAGCCTTGAGCTAGAGTCTTTTCAGCCTTGTAATTGTAAACTTTTGCCCAAATTAATTACCCTTTATAATAGCCAGCAGATTTTTGGTACTTTGCATCAGCACCCCTTTGGCTGACTAATCCTCTGGCCAAAGCTATATATTTCCAAAATAACTTAATTTTGGGCACTCTGACAGAGGAAATATTCTATTTCATTGTTACTTGAATTCATTTTTCTGTAATGATAAAGTAGCACATATTTTTATAAATTTATTACCCATTTGTATTAGTCTTGTGTAGATGTGAAGTGACTATTTTTGTTTCCTTTTCAAACTTTTTTTCCTCTAGATATATAAGCCATCTTGTATATTAATTCAATTAGCTTTTTGATAAATGTGCATATTGTATGGCCTCCTATATGATACATTCTATATCTAGAAATGGAAAGTTGCAGACAAACTAGCTTAGAGGTTACTAGGGGATGGAAGTGAAGGGTAAGGTGGAATTTCTACTTGGTGGCTATAGAGTGTATTAAAAATTAATTAAAAAGGAGAAACAGCTCATGATATGTTAATAAGACCTAGTAGTACTGCCCTTTATGTCTTTGGTTCTGTTTGGTTTGCCTAGTCATAAAATGATAATGGTATATATGATTGAGCCTGAGCAGGACCAGAAGAAACAATTAATCAGCATTAGTAGGAAGCCCAGATCCCTAGTCACCCACGGTGTGGTTTCACTAGCAACCCTTTAACAGTTCACACCAGTGGGCCACATTGGAGTTCTAGTATGACCAGTTGATGCAGGAAGAAAATGCCTGTGACTGATTTAGAAATGTGTCTCTCTAATAGGTAAGTGCAAGTCAAAAATGAATGGTGGAAGCAGACAGGAAACATGGCTGGCGGGTTAGGCAGATAAGGCTCAGCTGTCACTAAAGCAACAGAGAGAGAGCCAGGGGCTGCCTTGGGGTACAGCAAATCAGGACACTGCTTCACAGCTCCCAGAAGAGTGAGGGTCAGAAAGATGAGGAAACCAAAACAAGTAATCATGAGTTACTAAACCTCCTGGCTGCAGGAAGTGCTCCCCTCCTCCATCCCCCAGAAACTAAGTGAGGGTAAAAACTCCTGGTGAATTGTATCTAAGTGAGCTATGAGCAGACATCATTCTCATCACCAGCTCCTGTGGATATATATAGAACTGGAAGGTGCTGAGTCACCTAAGAAGTTACTGGACAGAAAGGGAATCCAGGGGAAAATCGTGGTTTGCTTGCCTTGGTGGCTGAAAGTGGCACCATCAGGGTAGACAGTCTAGGTGGAGCCCCTGGTTCCCTGCTCCAAATGGGAGTGCAATGGCAGATTCCCTGTGAGGAAGAGGGGTCTGGGAGGGTGGTGAGTTTAGCCAGCTGGGCACCCCTTGAATATAGGAAGGGATCCAGACTCAACAGGGAGAGGGGAGGGGAATCTCCTCAGGCAGGCTGTCACATCCAGCTGCCTAGGAAAAGAGAGGACTTACATTAGAGAGGAGGCAGAAACAGGCATTTGATCAGCAGGAATCCAGCAGACATCAGGGAATCTAACTTACCAGAAGGAAAAGGGGCAGATAGCCTTCTGAAAGGCTAATTAACATAAAGAGGCAGAATAGCTCAGTGGGAGAATTTCTGCCTAGTATATACAAAGTCCCTGGTTTGATTCCTGGCTCTTCCTTGAGAAGTGATCTACCAGATTGTCAGGCATCCAGATGAAACTTTATGACAGAGAACATGTGGACATTCTTTTTATATTAGCATTTCTTGGATCTCTTATTTATTAAAAAAAAAGTTTCCTTTTTTTAAATTTCCCCTTTTTTACTCACTAGCACACAGTTCAAAACCTGTAAAGGGCAGGCTACAAGGTGAGCGATTGATGAACACCAGCACCCTGAGAAGATCCTTAGGGGTCTAAGAAAGAAGGTATTTTTTTCCCAAGTTTATTTATTTATTTTTTAATTTTTAAATTTTTTTTCTGTCTCCTTTTTTTAATGAGTCACTGCTGTTTTGTTTCTTCTTTGTTGAATTTCTCCTTCATTTCTCTGATTGTTTTTCTTTTTATTTCTTTTTAAATTTTTTCACTGATTTACTCTACCTATGGTATTTCTTTTTCACTCTTTGATTTTTATATCTTCTCTTTTCTGTTGTTGCTCTTTCATTCTATATTTTTAATTTGGTGTCCAATTTTTCTTGTTTTTATTGCTCTCTCATTTTCTTCTCTGTTAACTTTCTTTAATTTTTTCTTTCTTTTCTCTTTTCTTTACTCCTCTTCTTGACATTCCAGCTTTTTTAGTCATTCTATGTATTTTTCTCTATTCTGTTTCTTGTTTCCTTGTTTCTATTCCACTCTCCTAATCTTACTCCTCTGAGCTTCTTACTCATGTTAATTTTTCAATTTCCTAGGTCTTGTGAGTTCCTCTCCTACTTTTTACTATTATTATTACTATTATTCTTTTTCTATTCCTATCTCTTTTGGTTTCTCTGGTCTTAATTTTTTTTTCTTTCAATGGAATATAGTCAACAACAAGGAAATAGAATAAGAGGAATGAAATGTCAAAATGAAACCTTATCACACACATAAAAACAACAACAAAATAAAACCCAAGATTAGAGAGATAGGCTAATCAACTGAATAAAGCCATCAGGTTAAACAGATGCCTAAACACCAACAAAAAAATTACAAGCCATACTCAGAAATAGGAAGACATAGCCCATTCCAATGAAAAAACTAAAAACCAGGAGGAGATGCAAAATATGGAACAGCTAATCAGAGATGTACAAACAAATGAAGTGAAGGAAAGAAATTAAGGATATTAAGAACGCACTAGGAGAACATACAGAAAAAATTGTAAATGTATGTAAAAAGACAATGGATATGATGGTGATGAACGGCACTATGAAGGAAATAAAAAATACACTGTAAGCACACAACAGCAGATTTGAAGAGGCAGAGGAATGAATCAGTGACGTTGAAGACAGTATATCTGAAATCAAACAGATGGTAGAATAGATAGATAAAAAGATAGAAAAAATTCAGCAGGCTTAGGGCTTTGAATGACAACATGAAATGCACAAACATGCATATTTTAGGCATCCCAGAGGGAGAAGAGAAGGGAAAGTGTTCAGGACTGTTTGAGGAAATAACGGCTGAAAACTTCCCAACCCTATTGAGGGAGATGGATGTATATGTCCATGATGTGCAGCATACCCCAAACAGTATAAATCCTAACAAGCCTACTACAAGACAAATAATTGTCAAATTGCCCAGTGCTCAAGACAAAGAGAAAATACTGAAAGCAGCAATACAAGGGAAGCTCAATAAGATTAAATGCTGATTTCTCATCTGAAACCATGGAGGCAAGAAGGCAGTGGTATGATATAGTTAAAGTGCTAAAAGAAAAAAAACTTCTAGCCAAGAATTCTCTATCCATCAAAGCTGTCATTCAAAAATGAGGGAGAGCTCAAAATATTCACAGATAAACAGAAATTAAGAGAATATGTAAAAAAAAAACACTTAGACTTTGAGAAATATTAAAGGAAGTTCTGCAGGTTGAAAGGAAAAAACAGCAGAGAGAGAGCTGGAAGATAGTGTAAGAACAGCTAAAAAGCTAAAAAGGGAAATAAAAACAGCACATGGCATATATAAACCTAAAGAAAATATAGCTAATGTAAGTAATACAGTAATACAGTAATAACATTGAATTTTAATGGATTAAACTCACCAGTCAAAAGACACAGATTGGCAGAATGGATAAGAAAATATGAGCCATCTATATGCTATCTACAAGAAACCCAACTTAAACCCAGGGATGCAAGGAAGCTGAAAATGAATGGTTGGAAAACAATTTTACAAGCAAACAGTAAGCAAAAATGGATGGGAGTAGCTATAATAATATAGGACAAAATAGACTTTAAATGTGAAACTATTGTAAGAGACAAAGAAGGACACTATATATTAATAAAAGGAGTAATTTACCAAGAAGAAAGAACAATCATAAATATCTATGTACCTAACCAGGGCACTCAAAAATACATGAGGCAAACACTGGAAAAACTAAGTGGATAAATAGATGCTTCTACAAGTATAGTGGGGGACTTTAATACACAATTATCACCATTAAACAAAACATCTCAAAAGAGAATCAAGAAAGAAATAAAGACTTTGAATAATACATTAGAGGACCTGGACTTAATAGTCATACAGAACAATACACCCAAATAAGTGGGTTATTCTTTCTTCTCAAATGCACATGGATCATTTCCCATGATGGATGACAAGCTAGGCCACAGAATAAATCTCAATGAATTTAGAAAGATTCATTGCCAACATCACCCTAATACAAAAACAAAGATGCCACAAGAAAGGAAAACTACAGACAAAACTCTCTAATTAACCTAGATGCTAAAATCCTCAACAAAATACTCGCTAACCATATTCAACAACAAATCAAACAAATTATACACCATGACCAAGTGGGTTTCATACCTGGTATACAAGGATGGTTCAAAATAAAAAAAATCAATCAATGCAATACACCACATAAACAGATCAAAAGAAAAAACCATATAATCTTCTGTGGAGATGCAGAAAGTGTTTGACAAAATACAATCATCTTTCCTGATAAAAACACTGCAATAAATAGGATTAGAAGGAAGCCTCCTCAACATGGTAAAGGCTATATATGAAAAACCCACAGCTAATATCATATTCAATGGTGAAATCCTAAAAGATTTCCCTCTAAGATTGAAAACAAAACAAGAATGCCCACTTTCACCACTTCTAATTAACAATTTTATAGAAGTACTTGCTTGAGCACTTAGGCAAGAAAAAGATATAAAAGACATCCACACTGGAAAGGAAGAAGTTTACACTCTTTGAGACAACATGATCCTATACATAGAAATCTAAAACAAGGCTTTTGGAGATTACAGATGAGTTCAGTAAAGTTGCAGATTAGAAGATCAACATGCAAAAATCAGTAACATTTATGTACACCAATAATGAACAATCTGAGGAGGAAATCAAGAAAAAAATCCCATTTACAATAGCAACTAAAGGAATCAACTACAGAGGAATACATTTAACTAAAGATGTAAATGACATATATGCAGAAAACTACACAACACTGTTAAAGTAAATCAAAGAAGACTTAAATAAATGGAAGAATATTACCTGTTCATAGATAGGTAGACTGAACATCATTAAGATGTCAATCCTAACCAAACTAATCTACAGATTTAATACAATCCCAATAAAAATCATGGCAGTATTTTTTTACTGTATTGGAAAAACTATGAAATTTTTTGGAAGGGCAAGAGGCCCCAAATAGCCAAAGACATATTGAAAAAGAAAAATGAAATTGGAAGAATCACACCATCTGACTTTAAAATATACTACAAAGCTACTGTGGTCAAAACTGCATGGTTTTGGCACAAGTATAAACATACTGACCAATGTGACCGAATTGAGAATTCTGATATAGATCCTCACGTATATAATCAACTGGCATTCGACAAGGCAACCAAGTCCATTGAACTAAGAGAGAATGGGCTCTTCAACAAATGGTGCTTGGAGAACTGGATATCCATAGTCAAAAGAATGAGAGAAGAACAGCATCTCACACCTTATAAAAAAATTAACTCAAGGTGGATCAAATATCTAATATAAGAACCAAATCAAAAGACTTTGTAAGGTAATGTAGGAAGCCTCTACAGGATCTTGTAGTAGGAAATGTTTCATAAAGTTTACACTCAAAGCATGAGCAATGAAAGAAAAAAATAGATAAATGGGACCTCCTCAAAATTAAAAACTTTTGTACCTCAAAGCAGTTTGTCAAGAAAGTGAAAAGGCAGCTTCCTCAATGGGAGAAAATATTTGGTAACTGTATATTTGATAGGGGCCTTATATCCAGCATATATAAAGAAATCCTAACCCTCAAAAAGAAAAAGATGAACAGCCAATTTAAAAAATGGGCAAGTGATTTGATTAGACACTTCTCCAAAGAATAAATACCAATGGCTAAAAAACACATGAAAAGATGTTCAACATCACTAGCTAAGCTATTAAGGAAATGCAAATCAAAACTACAATGAGATATCATCTTACACCCATTAGACTGGTGGATATTAAAAAAGCAGAGGACAAGTGTTGGAGAGGATGTGGAGGAATGGGAACCTTCACCCACTGCTGGTGGGAATGTAGAATGGTGCAGCCACAGTGGATGAGAATTTGGAAGTTCCTCAGAAAAATAACGATAGAATTTCCATACAGTCCAGCAATTCCACTGGGTATATACCCATAACTGAAAGCAAGGACATGAACAAATATATGCACACCAATGTTCACAGCAGCATTATTCATTATTGCCAAAAGCTGGAAAAAATCCAAATGTCTATGAACCGATAGACTGATAAACAAAATGTGGTATATACATAATGCAATATTACTCAGCTGTAAAACGAATGCAGTATTAACACATGAGGTGACATGGATAAATCTTGAGGACCTTATGTTAAGTGAAGGATGTGAGGCACTGAAGGACAAATATTATATAACCTCACTGATACGAATTAAGCAAATTGAACAAACTCACAGAGCTAGAGTCTGGAAGATAGGTTAAGGACATAGAAAGAGAGCAGAAGGTTGTGAGCCAATGTGGGCAAATATATGATAAGGTGGAAGTGTGTAATTGTACAGTTGAGGGGCATGAGAGTGCTGTAATCATACTTTTAGGTTGGGTGGTGCTGGATTTTCAGGGGTGTGGGGTGGGAAGGTTGGGTTGGATTGTCCATAGAATTGGGGAGGGGGTTTAGGGAAGGGAGCAGGTGAATTTGGGAGATTGGTGGGTACTTGGTTGAAAATACAATGGCAGGAATGCTCTTTTGGCAATATGACAAGTAAGGGTTGCTGGTTTGGCATGTTAGATGTAGGGGGCATTCAGGACAGGACACACTTGGGGCAGGCTTCTAGGGAGTGTGTGAGTGTTCATCTTGCCATAGTGTGTTATACGATGGGTGGAGGCACACATAACAAACAGCAAGTTGGTGGACTTCCATCCAGAGGAGGCCTGCTATGTTCTCAAATAGAGGGGTGGGAGTCTCTTAAGAGCATGTGCAGCGCCTAATAAGGGAAAGCAGACCAGTGTGTCAAACCCTCATTGTTGCTGCAAGTAATTATGAATCTTTTCCTCCAAGGAGTGAAGCCGGGTGGTTGCTGTGGGTCCAAAGGGGATGGGGAGGGAGGAATAGAATAGATGAAAGGGAGT
>PVKH010011536.1:0-17726 GCA_004027955.1 Chaetophractus vellerosus
TATTGGAAACAGCATCCTTGGAAACATGGACTTGAGCCTCTGTCGAAAGGACTCTTTCATGTCCTCCTTACCACCCTCATTGCCACAAAGCTTTGAGGAATTGACTCCTGGATTCATTGATCACATCTGAAACCAGTCCTATCACCTGAGTGGATCACTGAAAACATCAGAGACCTGACCTGTGGCCCTGCCAGGTCCAGAAGCAATGGACATCTGAATCAGACTTCACTCCCAAGACTCCAGACATGGGACATGGGCTGGATATACTTAAAATTCCTTTGTCTCTTTTCTTAACTAATTAGTTAACTAATGCATAATTCCTCCTGAGAACAAGAACAACCTGACTGGCCCCCTAGGGACCCTCATTGGTCCTGTTATCTTCTCTTCCCTGCAGTTAGCATCACTGTCCTTATCTGGATTGTGGTAAACATTATTTTCCCATATTTCCTCTAGCCCCATTGTCTAACTAAAATGACCCCAAAACTACTCTTTTGCTCCCCTACTCCACCTACAACTGGAAAACCAACCTTATCCTTAACATGTCCCAAATTATTGGCTCTAGATTTAATCTCTCAAACTACTGGGTTTATCATAAGTAGCCTAATCCTTTATTTACAGAATACCCCTCAGAAATCTTTCTGGTACCAATCTTCCCCAATGGGATTCCTTAGTATGATCCAGCAATGAAAGTGACCTCCCCAAAATGTCCCATTTCACCTTTCTTCAGTAGTCTCATCCCACCTCTTTCCCAACCAAACCCCCTCCCTCTGTTTCTTTATTTATGGCACAAAAGTTTTCATCAGTACCACCATTCAGAAGGTCAAACCATAGGCAATGCCCAAAAAGTCAATAGGGCTCCCTCAGGACCAGAATGTGCCACCTTAGCACTCTCAAACTGGTCCAAACCTTGCTCAACCATCCTCACCAAAGTCAACCTGACCTTTTTAAATGTTTCAGATTCCCTCAAAGACCAAAGACTTCTTTGTCTCCCCTCAGGTTTAACTTCCTATGTAATGCCACTCAAAGACCTATAGCATTTCCTTACCTTCTTACTAACCCAGAGCCTGGTGGACAATGCACAATTGTCTCTGTAATAGACCCCAAAGTCTACTCTTGTAACTTTACCTCTCCCACCCGAGAGAAAAGTGCTATTGGTTTAATTCTTGCTGGAGTAGGGCTTGGACTCAGACTTTTAGACCCGGGTAGGTTTTGGATAACAAGGACATGTCATCTGCAACCTCATTGCCACCCTTGAAGTGTAGCTCAAGCAACAGGGCAAGCCCTATAAAGACTACCTACCTTTCTCAATTCTCTCACAACCATAACTATGGACAACCAATTAGCTTTAGATTCCCTGCTGGCAGAAGAGGAAGGCGTCCGTGCAGTTGTCAACACATCTTGCTGTACTTGGATCAACACCACTGGAGAAGTCAAGACCAACATCCAGGAAATCAACAAACAAGCCAAATGGCTTCAGAGCATATACCAGCAACCCAAAGACATATGGGAATCACTTAAGGGGTTTCTGCCTAACACCTCTTGATTGTATTCCCTAGTCTTGCTGCTAGTCATGCTAATCATCATCCTACTCTTTGGACCTGTTTTCATCCACATCATCACCAACTTCATTGCACAGCACCTCAAAGCCACCAAACTCTTTCTCCTATCCCCTGTAGCTTTTGGGTATCAGTCTATAAAGCCCCAAACTAGCCAACCTTGGTTATTGGGGAGTCAAAGGACTCCCTTGACCAAAAGTAGGGAAAGTGAAATCGGAATGATAAATAATTTTACTAACCATCTTGATTTGCTTGAGCTTCCATTTTATCCAGTGGATTACAAAGAAGAAACAAGCTAACTGAAGCAGGCTGATATACCAATAATCCTGTGCAGTGCTGATAAAGACTCGTGTTCCTGCTCACAAAAGAACTGTAGCAAACAAATCAGGCTGACACCAGCAAAGTCTGCTGATCTTCACCAGATGGCCACAATCTTACACAAATATCCTATTTGCTAATTAACAAACTGGGACCCAAGGACATCCTGCCCCAGGAAATTCACATCCGTCTTGCAGCTCATGTCTCCCTCATCACTCTACATTCACCCACACCCTCCCTTTGTGTCTAGAAGCCATATAAGCTGCTCCTTCAGTTCAGTCTCTTGGGCAGAAACCTGTTTTTGGCACTACTCTGCATTAATGCTATTTTAGCTCAATAAACTTACTCTACATCCCATTATTAAGTCTGTTTATTCTATTTTGAGCATAACAGTATTATAAATTTGTTTTCCTACTAGTAATGTGTTACCGTTTTTTGCCACATTTTATCAAAAAAGTTGGTTTTATGAAACTTTTAGATTTTGACCAGTTATAATGGTGTGCTAAATTCATTGTTCACTGATGGCTAGCAGAGAGGGAATATCTTCCCATGTGTTTGTTGGCTACTTCTTTTCTATTTGTGTTAGTTGCCTGTTCATAAAATTGGCCAATTTTTCCTATTGGCTTTTTATATTTTTCTGATGATTTGGAGAGAGTTTTTTTTTAATATCATATAAAAAATGTTTTATGGTTTCTATGATTTTCAAATATCTACTCCCAATCCAGAAAATATTTTTTTAAATTTATCATTGAATTGTTTTAGTGTGTTATTAGGTGAACTGAATATTTAACATTTCCATATAGTCATAATTGTGGGAAAACAGTGGTAATAGTGGCATAGTTTTGGAAATTCCTTGAATTTTCCCATAAAGACACACCAAGCAACTAGGATGGCAATGCAAACAAACAAACAAACAAACAAAAGTAAAATATTTTACCAACAAAGTCCTAAATACAGGAAGAGAGAGACAAAGCCAGCGATATAACAAGACCACCATTGTATCAATAGCTTATTAGAAAAAATCAAGGAAAGGCTGTGGGTGTTTAATGGCCCAGAAAGCAAGCCTCAAAATCACCTAGAGGTGCCCACTGGAAATACCAAAGATCAATGTGAGAATAGTAACAGAAATTGGGAGAAAGTTCTGCAGATTCCAAATTCAATAACAAAAGAAATTGAAAAAAAAAATAAGAATATAGAGATGAAATAGTAAAAAGCTATTAATTGAAGAGATCAGTCAGGTTAATATTGGACTAAGTTTGCTGATATTTTGTTTAGAACTCCCATCTATATTTATAAAAGAAAAGAACTGTAATTATCATTATTGTTTTACCTTTTCTTATTCTGGTACCAAGGTCACCTCATTGAATTACATGGGGGTATATCCTCTCTTTTGGAATTCCTAGAAGAGTTTGAGATTAAAATGATATGTGCCGTCAGGGTTTGGTAGCATGACTGCAAAAACATCTGGGCTTAGTTTCTAAAAGTTTGTATTTTGATATGTTTTGTACTATTACTTTTATTTTCTTAATTTTATAGCATAATTTATATTTCAATTTTTGTTTCTTATGTTTGTTAAAGTATTTTTCTATGAATTTGTCTACTACGTCCAAATTTTCAAACCGATTCACTTAAAATTGTTGATGATACAGATTTACTTTTTCTAATCTTTGATGTATCTATATTCAAGTCCCATTTTCTCCCAAATATTATTTTTCTGTGGTCCCTTTGCTATCTTTATGCCTCTCAATCAATCTCATGAAACATTTTTCTACCTGGTAGTCTTCACAGAACCAACTTTTGGATTTTTTTGACCCTTTCAATTGAATTTTTTTCCCTATTTTTAAATCATCATTCTTTCTGTTCTTATCTTTATTTTTCCTTTTCTATATTTGAGTTTAGTTGCTTTCCGTTTTCTAAGTAGTTGTTGGACCACTTCCTTGTTAACTTTCAACTTGTTTCTTCCCTAATATAAGCACTTTGCTTATTTTTTATTACTTTAGTCTTTCCATTGTTTTGATATATACATTAGATTTATACATTTTAAGTGTTTTCACTGAAATTTTACTATAAGCATATTTAACTTATCAATGTTTTAGTTAAGCAGAATTTGACCCCCTTTACAAACAATACAAAAATTTCAGAACATTTAATCTTTGATTATTCCTCTCCTAACATACAACCTACTGCTGAACAGTATTTCAGTTCTGGCATTTTCAGTTTATACCACAAATTAGATGCGTTATTAAATTATATGAAAAGAAACCTTTTACTTTACATGGATATTTACCATTTTTATTGTTCTTTCTTTCATCTGAGACTCTCCTCTATGTATGATTATTTCTTAAAGTACATCTTTTAGAATTTTCATTATCAAATATTTGCAGCAAACTCCTTCAGTTTTTATTTCTCTCTAGTTTTTATTTGTTTGCCCACAATCTTGCAAGATACATTTTCTAATCTCTTCTACTTCTAATTTGTTATGTACAAAATTCCAGTTTGACAGTTAATATTCTCTCAATGCTTTAAAGACAAAATTCTACAGTCTTTTCCTCTGCTATCACTTCCATTGTTGATATGGCAACATGGTAATAGTCGATACTTTTCATATTGCGTCTTCTCTGTTCTCTCTATTCCATACTTGTGGTACTTCATTTAAACTTATGTTAGACTTATTATTTTATCCTCTACACCCTTCATCTACATCCTTCATATCTTATCTGATTTCCCATTATTTATTTCTCATTGCCACATTTGGCATGAAATCCATCAAATCTATCTTGCAGTTCATTCACATTTTTTCCCTCTGACAATGTCAAATCAGCTCTAATAAATCATTGAATTTTTGGATTTCAACATTTATATTTTTCACTTCATATAGTGTATTTTATTTCTATTTAATCCAGATCTGTTTATCCTTTCCTGATCATTTCTCATTGCATTCTCATTGTTATAGCATTATCTTTTATTTCTTCAAATATTTGAAGCACAGCTATTTTAAAATTTTATATGAGGATCCCAATATCTGCCATGATTAAGGAGTCTAAGTATATTCTGCTAAATGTCAGTAAGCGACTTGCCTTATGCTTTACTTATGAACCTTCCCCCTCTGAAGCATCTGGGAAAGCTCATTGGTGTTATACCCGCTGCTATTACAATGAATGGTTTTCACTTAGCAACATTACCACAGAAATCCAATCACAGGACAACCTAAACCAGCAATCTGCCCCAGATCTAGGTAATCCCTCTGCTATTCTGACTCCCCTCTACTTTGAACTTCTCCTGCTTCTGTGGCTTTAACTCGGCACATTTAAGTCTCCTCCATTATCGCCAAGCTGGTTTTTCCCAGATGGCCCATACCAGGTTCCTTCATATTCTCATTTTGGATTCTGGTTGCTAACCATACCCCTTTCCACCCCATTTCTCAGAGGTACTCCTAGCCCAACTCACATTGTTTTGCTTACATTCACCTGTGTGTGCATGTAAGTGTATGTGTGTATATTCGGGGAGTGCTCCTATAGAGAAAACACTTATTATTCAAAAGACCAACAATGTTCTAAATTGTGTGCCCATTTCAGGAGTTTATTTGAAATGAAAGTCCCTGGTCATTTACAATGCCAGCAGTGGCCCTGAATATTATTTTTAAAGTAGGAATAATAAATATTTATTTCTGGTATAGAGGAAGCTTGAGTTCTTTACATAATGCTCCTGTTTCCTGAATAAACTTTTCTTACTAGTTCTAATATTTTAGCTATAAATTCTCAAATTGCATTCAATGAATGTGATTAAGTTTATTCCTTTTCAAAACTGATGAAAATTATTTATTTTTTATCCTATTTGTTGGCTAGATGTTGCAATACAATGTGCCTCATTTTAAAATGTAACTGGAAAATATCTAAAATTTCACCACTATTAAGTAAGATGCTAAGCAAGTTCTCTTGTATTTTTGGTTTACTAAAAAAAGTTAAATCACGAATGTGTTTTGAATAAAATAATTTCCTGGTACCTATTGACTTCATTTTTTCCCTTAATGCACTAATTAAATGGTAAATTGCAGTATTTTAAAAAATATTTTATCATCCTTGCCTTCCAATGAAAAAAAACAAATCTTATTGTTTCTGGAGTTTGTTTTTTTTCTTGTTTGTTCGCTTCCCTACATTGCTATAACCAGCTTTTTTATATTTTTTGTAATTTGTGTGTATATGTTGAAAAGTAAAATTGATCTATAATTACCCTTTATTCTTCTGTCCTTTTCTAGATTGCTTGTCAAATCTATCCTACAGTAAATTAACAAATTATAGGGTATTCTCTCTTTTCTATTTTCTGGAACTGGGATTATCAATACTTTGTATATGAGGTAGAAACATCTCTAAACTATTCTTTTATATATTGATGCTGATAGATGGCTTTTTCACAACTGGTTCAATTTCTTTTATGGTTATAAAATTATATGTATTTTTTCTTCTTGCCCAAAATTTGGTAGACTATATTTCACAGGAATTTTTACATTTTATTTTCAAGTAAATAATATTCTTTGGTTTTTTAAAAAAATCTATATGTTTAGCTGTTTATTCCATACCTAATGTTATTTATTTGTTTGTGTTTTTTTCCTTGGCCAGTTTTGCTAGAAGTTTCTTCCTTAGGTTTTTCAAAGAAAACTTGCTTTTGTTTTTATTGACTCTCACTTTTCTTTCTTTTTTATTGAAATTTTGTTGGTATTGGCTTTGATTTATGACTGCATTTTTAGTTACCTTTATTTTGCAATTCCTCTTTTTAACATGTTTGGATACTTAACTCATTAAATTTTGGTATTTACTTTCTCAAATATAAACATTTTGGTTTATAATTTTTTTTGTCCTTAATATTAATTTTTTTTCATTCTAGGAGCTTTGATATGCTTTATTTTTATTACACCTGTTTTAAAATATTTTCTAATTTCTATTGTGATATACTAATCTATTTTTTCCCAAAAGCATTTATATTTTTGGAACGTAGCATCAGGCTATAATCATTGACTTTTTTAAATCAATAGACGCAGAGGAACAATTGTGCCCTCACATTGCCATCAATGATACAAGACACGAGTGAACTTGGATAAGTTGTTTGAGCTCAAGATTCCTCCTTATACAATGAGGATTAGGGATTTAGTAACCTCTTAGGTTATAGAATTGATCATGGAGAATCTCAGTTTGGCATCATCCTACACAGATGATTATGATATTCTGGGAAAAACACATACTTCCAAACACATCTCAAACACCACACCTACTGATTAACCATCTTTTCTATGCAGATATAGAGTAAGCCCTGCTATGCTTTAGGTACAGCAGGTCTGCCATCCCAGCTGAACTGCCAAACCTTCAGAAAGGAACGATTCTTTATTGTCCCCATTCTTACCAACTAACGAGAAGAGGCTGAGGAAAGTATTACCATTGTTTAATTTGATCTTATGGGTAAAATGCATTTCCTTTTTAGAATTTTTGAAAAGGACTTCATTTGAATAAAATGACACCTATAAAGTTCCTTGATGGTTTCCCATTTCCTGATAAAATTACTGGCATGGAAAGCACACTAGGCTGGTCCTAAGCACTTCAGTGTTATGAACAGTACAGCTATAATTAGTGACTTTTGACTAGTGTTAACAAATGCCAGAGGGCATCTCAAACTCTGCGGATGAGTTCTCCAGAATTTAATTAGTTCTATCCTTTTATTCTTTGTATAGCTATGCCATCCCTAATATACCTTGTGCTTGCTTCAGGCATGGGTCAAAGCATGCAGCTGTCAATTATTTAATATTCATGACATTTTTTCAACATAGAAAGTATGCGAAAAGCCTGTAGTATTGGAGGATATTGAGGCCACAGCATTTAGAAACAGATAGCCTGGTTCTTTGAATAACAATTTTGTAAAACTAACGGACAAGAAAATTTTCCTCTTAAATCTCAAGATCTGTCTTCTCTCTTTGCTTGTAATCATCACGAGAGGGAGAAAGAAGTAAGTATTCTAAGTTTTACATTATATTCTCTTATTTCACTATATCAAATTTGCACATCACTGCAGGATTCAATTTTTTATCTTTAAAATAGAGAATTGCACTGGCTGATTTCTAAGGCTCCTCCAATTTTAAAATCCTAGGGTTTGATGATTTTTATGGATATTATCATCAAATAATTTTTAATTATTCTTTTTAAAATAGGTTACTGGGATAAATTTTAATTTTGCTTTATTATAATGTAAATATGTATGGAAAGAATGGAATTCTATAACTCTTTTACTATATAATTTCTGTGCCTTGAAGAGTTGAAATAAATTTTCTTCGCTATGCCAGTGACACGTGATACATTTTGAAATGTATTCTGTAGATCTTGAAGTTATAGTACTTTGTTCTTGCCATCCAGTCATTTTGCAGCCCTGAAGCAGGAAATTTTTGAGAATACTTGTTATTATAACTTCTGAAAGTGCCTAAGTGTCTCTATTCCTACAGAAAATCTGTCTCCTTAAAACTGTTAGTCCATTTTTAAGCTAATGCTGAATATTATTCTAATGGCTTAGTCAGTGACCATGCTCACTTAAGTTAAAGTCAACAGTATTTAGAGAGCGATCCTTGATTTTACTTTTTGTTATCTTAGCAATTACACTGTTGAAGCAGAGTGGAAGGGTAATGGACATGGTATATGTGTATATGGCTGTGACAGTGAACTTCCTTTCCAGCTTGTACATTGCACTAAGGCCATTTTTTATATGATAATGACTCCTACATATATGTAGGTATAACACAGGTTAGACTTTGCAGAGAGTATGGAAAGTCACGGGTTCTTACAAATAACATTTATTTAATACCACTTGACACTGAGAAATAAATCTAGCTATATATTATATATAGATACAGAGTTCTTGAGGTAAAATCGACATACCTGCATATATTTAATGTGTACAATTTAATCAGTTTGGGCATATATATATACAATGTGAAACCATCACAATCAAGAAAATGAACATAGAATCTCACCTTTAAAAATTAATTCATGGCCCTTTGTAATCATTCCCTCTTGTCCCTCCCAATTACCTTCCCCAAACAACCACTGAGATGCTTTCTGTCACGATAGGTTAGTTGCACTTTCTAGAGTTTTCTATAAATTGAATCATATAGTATTTACTCTTTCATTGTTTGACTGTCTTCATTCTGCATAATTATTTTGAGATTCATCCATGTTGTGTGACTCATGCTTGTTCTTTTTCATGGCAGAGCAGTATTCCATTGTTTGAACATCCTGCGATTCATTTATCTTTTCACCTGTTGAGTAATTGGACCATTACCAGGTTTTGGCTATTACAGATAGAGCTGTTATGAACATTTGTGTACAAATCTTTAATTAGATATAAATTTCACTTTTCCTTGGATATATAACTATGAGTGTGAAAATCAATTATTACTTCTAGTGGTTTCTTTTTTTTTTTGTAGATATCATGTTTTCCATAGAAAATCACCTCATCTGAAAATAAAGACAATTTTACTTCTTCCTTTATAATCTGGAATTAATGTATTTCTTTTTCTTGCCTGATCGTATTGTCTAGATCCTCCATTAAAATGTTCAATTGAAGTGGTAAGAGTAGAAATTCCATCTTATTTCTGATCTTAGCAGTAAAACATTCAGAATATCACCATTAAGTACTACAGTTTTTTCATAGGTGCCTTTCATCAGATTAAGGAAGTTTCTTTGTATTAATAGCCTGTTGAGAATTTTCATCAGGAATAGATGTTGGACTTTTGTCAAATTTTTTTTCCTGTAGCAACTGAGATTCTCAATTATTTTCCTCTTTTTAGTTAGCTAATATTGTGAACTACTTTGATTGACTTTCAAATGTTAAAACAGAAAAATTGAGGGGACTTCTGGGATGATGGCATTGGAGTAGGTAGGCAATGTTCAACTCTCTCACAAAAACAACAGAGGAAGGGCAAAAGCTATCTGGGAGAGCTGCTTTGGGATCTGCAGACTAGGAGAGTGATGTGCATCATCCAGGAGGGAGAGGGACAGAGACACAAAGAGGCCAAATGAAAATCGTGAGTTAATCACTCCTGTGGCTGGGAAGGGCACATATACACCATGCTCAAGGCAAATAGCCTGGGTAAAACCCCTGGCTTACTACAGCCAAACAAGATGGGAAAGAAGGTCTCCTACCTGGGAGGAAGAGGGGTCTGGCAGATGGCAGAGAGTGGTTTATCTTCAATGAGTTTGGCTAGCTGATCTCTCTTTGAATTTTGGCTGTAGCCAGCCCAGCAAGTAGAGGTTGAAAGAGTCCTACCTGTGGAGGAGCTGAAGGGCAAATAAGTGTGGGATGGGCACCCAACAAATTCAAAGAGAGAGGTGTAAGGGTATGGGGAGATAGGGCCAGCAGAGCAGAGGGAAAAAAAAAAAACAAAACAAAACACCAGCAAGCACTGAAGCAGCCCCAGGAAGATGGGAGGGGAGATCTGATCAGGCAGGCTGTCATGCCCATCTGCCCTGGGAGAGAGAGGAACTAGGTCAGTGAGGGATAGGTGGACAGGCTCCTAACAGCCCCAGAGAGAAGGAAGCCAGGAGAGATAGGCAGCAAACTGTTAGAAGCCCAACTTGCCTGATGGGACAGAGGGTAGGGAGAGCCAGATAAGATTTCAGAAGCCTACCTAACCTGAGGAGAGCGTGTAGCTCCGTGGAGGAATCCCTGCAGCACATATACTAGGTTCCTGGTTCAATCCCTCATACTTCCTAAGAGAAGGGATCCAGAGAGTGATGCAGTGGGTTGTGAGGCACCCAGCTGGCACACCATGTCAGGGAACTTATAGACTGAGCTCTTTTGTTTTGCTTTAAGTTTTTTTTATCTGTTATTTTATATTTTTTATTATTTTTTTTACTTTTAAAAAATTCTTTCTTTTATTCTCTAAAACCAGTTGGAGGGCAGGCTGCAGGGTGATTGATTGGTGAGCACCTGCATCCTGAGACACTTCCTAGGGGTCTAAGAGGGAGCCTGTTTTTCCTGGATTGTTTTTTGTTTTTCTGTTTTTTCTTTTTCTTTTTTTTTCTTATCCTTCTCTTTTTCTCCTTAATTTCTTTATTACTTTACTTTCTTTCATTTTTCCCTTTCCATTGCTTTTCTTTCATTCCACCTTCTCATTTGGACTTCTTTTTTTCCCCTTCTCTTCTAATCTTTCCAGTATTTTATTGTATCCTACTTTTTTTGTTCCACTTTTTTATTCCACCTTTTTAATTCTTATTCATTTGTATTTTTATGACTTTTCACTCTTATTACTTATTTTTTCCCCTGGCTCTCTTATGGATCTTTTTCTATCTTTTTATTACTATTACTACTATTATTCTTTTTATTTTCTTCTCTCTTTCCTTTTCTATGGTATTAATGTTTTTTCTAGGGAACACATATAGACAACAAGGATAGAGATTAAATGGAATCAAGTGTCAAGGAGGAAACTTAACATAAAACAAAACAAAACAAAACCATAGAGTAGAAAGATAAGCTAACCATCTGAATAACCCCATCAAGATAAGCAGATGCCTAGACAGCAGCAAAAAATTACAAGCCATGCTAAGAAACAGGGAGACATGGCCCAGTTTAACAACAAAACAGGAAGAGATGCAGAATGTGGAACAACTAATCAAGGATGCCCAAAGAAATAACATGAATCAAATTAATGAAGTGAAGGAAGAGATAAAGGACATTGAGAAGACACTGGGGGAATATACTGAAGAAATTGTAAACATACATAAAAAGATAACAGATCTGCAAGTGATGAATGGCACAATGCAAGAAATAAAATATATGCTGGAAGCACATAACAGCAAATTTGAACAGGTAGAGGAATTAGTGATGTCAAAGACAGTATATCTGAAATCACACAGACAGTATAACAGATAGATAAAAGAAAAAATTCAGCAGGGACTCAGAGAATTGAATGACAATAAGAAATGCACAAACATATGCATTATAAGCATCCCAGAGAGAGAAGAGAAAGGAAAGGGGGCAAAAGGAATGTTTGAGGAAATAATGGCTGAAAGTTTCTCAACTGTCTTGAGGGACATGGATGTACATGTCCAGGATGCACAGGGCACACAAAACAGTATAAATCATAATAGGCCTACTCTGAGGCATATACTTAACCAATTGTCAATGCTCAAGACAAAGAGAGAATACTGAAAGCACAAAGAGAAAAGAAATCCATCACATACAAGGGAAGATCAATAAGATTAAGCACTGATTTCATCTGAAACCATGGAGGCAAGATTGCAGTGGTGTGAAATAGTTAAGGTGCTAAAAGAAAAACTTGCAGCCAAGAATTCTGTATCCAGCAAAGCTGGAATTCAAAAATGAGGGAGAGTTCAAAATAGTCGCAGATAAACAAAACTAAGAGAGTCTGTCAACAAGAATTCTGTTCTTCAAGAAATACTAAAGGATAGGAGATAGGGGGTTGGAGGAGAGTGTAGAAAGGAAGAGTATTAGTAAAAATAACTAAAAAGATAAAAAGAGAAATAAAACCAGAATATGTCATATATAAATCTAAAGAAAATTAGCAAATATAAGTACTGCTTTGACAGTAATAATATTGAATGTGAATGGATTAAACTCTTGAATCAAAAGACATAGATTGGCAGAATGGGTAAGGACATAAGACTCATGTATATGCAGTCTACAAGAAACTCACCTTAGACCCAGGGACACAAGGAGGTTGCAAGGGAATGGTTGAAAAACAATTTTACATGCCAACAATAACCAAAAAAGGGCAGGTCTATCAGACAAAATAAACTTTAAATGCAAAACTATTGTAAGAGACAAAGAAGGATGCTATATCTTAACAAAAAGCAGTAATCTATCAAGAAGACAGAACAGTCATAACTATTTATGCACCTAACTGAGGGGCCCCAAAGTATATGAGGCAAACATTGGAAAAACTAAGTGGAGAAATAGATAGCTTTACAGTTATAGTGGGAGACTTTAAGACAACATTATCACCATTAGACAGAAGGTCAATAAAGAAACAGAGAAATTGAATTGTATGTTAAAGGATCTAGACCAAAAAGACATATACAGAACATTACACCCAAATACAGCAGGATATACATTCTGCTTTAGGACACATGGATCACTCTCCAGGATAGACCACATGATAGGTCACAGAACAAGTCTCAACAAATTCAGAAAGATTGAAATTACAGTAATTTCTCTGACCACAATGGAATGAAGCTGGAAATTAATAAGGAGCAGAGAACCAGAATAGGCACAAAGATATGGAAGTTAAATAGCACACTCTTAGACAATCAGTAGGCCAAGGAGGAAATTGCAAAAGAAAGAGCAACTACCTTGAAATGAATGAAAAAGAGAACACAACATATTAAAACCTATGGGATACAGCAAAAGCAGTGCTGAGTAGGAAATATATAGCTATGAATGTCTATATTAAAAAAGAAGAAAGAGTTAAAATCAAACACTTAACTCCACACCTGGAGAAACTAGAAAAAGAACAACAAACTAATCTCAGAGAAAGCTGAAAGAAGGAAATAACAATGACTAGAGCAGAATTAAATGAAATTGAGAATAAAAATCACTTGAAAAAAATGAACAAAACCAAAAACTGGTTCTTTGAGAAGACTAATAAAATGAACAAACCATTAGCTGGACTAACAAAGTAAAAAAGAGAGAAGATGGAAAACATAAAATAAAAAAACAATGGAAGGGATATCACCACTGATCCCAGAGAAATAAAAAGTATCATAAGTGGATACTTTGAAAAGCTGTATGCTAACAAGCTGGATAACTTAGATAAAATGGACAAATTTCTAGAAACACAGAAGTAGCCTACACTGATGAAAGAAAAAATTGATGAACTCAACAGACCAATCACAATTAACAAGATTGAATTAGTCATCAAAAACCTCCCAACCATAAAGCACAGGATCATATGGATTCACAGATGAATTCTAACAATCATTCCAGAAAAAACTGGCACCAATCCTGCTTTTAAACTCTTCCAAAAAATAGAATTGGAAGGAACATTGCCTAACTCATTCTATGATGCCAACATCATCCCAATACCAAAGCCACATAAATATGCCACAAGAAAAGAAAACAAAAGACCAATCTCTCTAATGAACCTGGACACTAAAATTCTCAGAAAAATATTCACTAATCATATTCCACAAGACATCAAACAAATTATACACCAATGACTGAGTTGATTTCATACCTGGTATGCAAGGATGGTTTAACATAAGAAAATCAATCAATGTAATGCACCACATTAACAGATTGAAAGAAAAAAAATCACATGATCATCTCTATTGATGCAGAAAAAGCATTTGACAAAATATAGCATCCTTTCTTGATAAAAAACACTTAAAAAGATAGGAATAGAAGGAAACTTCCTCAACATGATAAGGGTATAACATCATATTCAATGGTAAAATGCTAAAGGTTTTCCTTCTAAAATCTCGAAGAAGACAAGGATGCCCTCTGTCACTGCTCTTATTTAAGACTGTGTTAGAAGTACTTGCTAAAGAACTTAGGCAAAAAAAGCATCCAAATTGGAAAGGAAGAAGTAAAAATGTCACTATTTGCAAATGACATGATCCTATATATAGAAAGCCTTGAAAACTCTAAAACAAAGCTTCTAGAGCTGATAAATGAGTTCAGCAAAGTGGCAGGATATAAGATCAAAATGCAAAAATCAGTAGCATTTCTATACACCAATAATGAGCAATCTGAGGAGGAAGTCAAGAAAAAAATTCCATTTACACTAGCAACAAAAAGAATCAAATATCTAGTAATAAATCTAACTAAAGATGTAAAGAACTCATACACAGAAAAACACAACATTGTTAAAAGAAATCAAAGACCTAAATAAATGTCAGAATATTCCTTGTTCATGGATTGGAAAACAAATATTAAGATGTCTGTCCTACCCAAGTTGATTTAAAGATTTAATGCAATCCCAATAAAAATTACAACAGCATTTTTTACTGAATTGGAGAAACTAATTATGAAATTTATTTGGAAGGGCACGGGAACTTGAATAGCTAAAAATATATTGAAAAGAAAAATGAAATTGGAAGAATCATGCTACCTGACTTTAAAGCATACTACAAAGCTATAGTGGTCAAAACTGCATGGAATGAGCACAAGGATAGACATACTGACCAGTGGAACTGAATTACAAGTTCTTATATAGATCCTCACATATATGGTCAACTGATATTTGACAAGGCCACCAATCCCACTCAACTGGGACAGCACAACTTCTTCAATAAATGGTGCTGAGAGAAGTAGATATCCATATGCAAAAGAATGAGAGAGGATCACCATCTCATGCCCTATAAAAAATTAACTCAAAATGGATCAAAGATCAAATATAAGAGCCAAGGCCATAAAGCTCCTAAAAGAAAATATAGGGATGCATCTATAAGATCTTGTAATAAGAAATGGTTTCATAAACTTTACATGCAAATCACAAGCAGCAAAAGGAAATATAGAGAAGTGGGACCTCCTCAAAATTAAAAACCTTTTCACTTCAAAGGAGTTTGTTAGGAAAGTGAAATGGCATCCTACTCAATGGGAGACAATATTTGGTCATCATTTAACCAATAAGGGCCTAATATCCTGCACATACAAAGAAATCCTACATCTTAAAAATAGTAAGACAAACAACCCACTTAAAAATGTGCAAAAGATTTGAATGGATGCTTTTCCAAATGGCTAAAAAGCAGAAGAAAAGATGCTCAACTCCACTAGCTATTAGGGAAAACTAAATCAAAACTACAATGAGATATTACCTTATACCTATTAGACTGGTGCCTATTTAAAAAACAGCACTACAAAGGTTGGAGAGGAAGTGGCAGAAAGAGAACACTCACCCAATGCTGGTGGGAATGTGGAATGGTGCCACCATTGTGGAAGATGGCTTGGCATTTCCTCAGGAAGCTAATTATAGAACTGTCATATGATCCAGGAATCCCACCAGAAGAAAGCCGGGCCATGAACAGCTATATGCATACCAATGTTCATAATGGCATTATTCACTATTGTCAAAAGTTGGAAGCAACCCAAATGTCCATCAATAGATAAATGGATAAGTAAATCGTGGTATATACATACAATGGAATATTACTCAGCTGTGAGAAGGAATGAAGTATTGACATACAGGACAAAATGGATGAATCTTGAAGACCTTATGTTGAATGAAGCAAGGCAATCAGTAAAGGACAGATATTATATGACCACACAGATATGACCTAAGTATATTGAGCAGACTCAAAGAGCTAGAGTCTGGAAGGTAGATTATCTAGAGACAGAAAAGGAGTGTAGTGTAGTGAGTCAATGCTCAATATGGGCAAAACCTATGATAAGGTGGAAGGGGAGGTGGTTTTTCAGTGGATGGTGGTGATAGTAGTGCAGGGATATGAGTGGGGTCGATGGTGAGGGAATATGAGGATGAGCAGTGTGGGAGGTTGGGGTTGGGGTATCCATGGAAATGGGGTAAGGGTTGGAAGAAGGAACAGGTGAACTCAGGGATTTGTAGGTCTGTGGTTAAAACTACAATGGTGGGAATGTTCTTTTAGTAAACACGGTAGGGAAGGGTTATTGGTGCAGGGCGTTGGGGTGGGGGAATATGTGGAAAAATATGCACCCTGGGCATGCTTTTATGGAATATGAAAGTACTCATCTTGTCATAGGGTGTTATCACAGAGGGTGGAGACCCACACAATAAACTAGAAAATAGTAAACTCCCATCCTGGAGAGTCCTGGTATAGTCACAAATAGAGAGGCAAGAGTCTCCCAACAACATAGGCAGTGCCTAATAAAAGAAGACAGATCAATATGTCAAGTACTCAATACTAATGCACGTAACTATGTACCTTATTCTTCAAAAATTGCAACTTAGTTGCTACCATGGGTTCTAAGCAGAGGGAGAGAAAAATGGATGGAGCACGGTCATTTTTAGGGCATTGAAATTGTTCTGCATGATCTTGCAATGATGGATGCAGTACATTATGCATTATGTTAGAACTTATAAAAGTGTATAGTACAGAATGTGAACCATATATAAATCATTGACCATGGTTAGTGGCAATGCTTCAATATTTGTTCATCAATTGTAACAGATGTACCATGCTAATGTAAGATGTAATTAATAGGGGACAGTGAGATGGGTACAGGTTGGCGTATGTGGGAATCCCCTATATTTTCTATGTGACTTTTCTGTAATCTAAAGCTTCTTTGAAAATAAAGTGAGAGAAAGAAAACACTGGGGGAACATAAAGAAGAAATTGTCACTGGACATAAAAGATAACATCTTACAGGGATTGTATTAGTCAAAGAGGTGCTGATGCAAAGTACCAGAAATCTGTTGGTGTTTATAAAGGGTATTTATTTGGGGTAGAAGCTTACAGTTACAAGGCCCTAGAGAGTCCAACTCAAGGTACTATAAGAGGTACTTTCTCACCCAATTCAGTTGCCACGTGTTGAAGTAAGATGGCAGGCCTGGTCTCTCTTTTTTTCTTCCTCATGGGGTTCCATGGTCCCGGCTTCTTCTGATCTCAGCTGTAGGCTGGCATAGGGTTTGTTTCTTTCCAGGCTTCCTCAGCTCAGCTGCTCTGTTCTCGTCAGCTGCAAACTATCAGGCAAATGGCTCACCTCTCTTCTCGGGGCTGCAGGATAAACGTTTTCTCCTCTGCCATGTCTATGGAGCTCTCTTTCTTCCTGTGCCTTCCTCTGTGTGTCTTCTCAAGTGATTGCCAGTTTATATAGCCCACCAAGGGGGTGGGGACTAAAACAAAGTTACACCGTACTGATGTGGTCAAATCAAAGCCCTAA
>PVKH010011538.1:0-17720 GCA_004027955.1 Chaetophractus vellerosus
TAATTCTAATAAATCTCCTCTTGAAAAAACAAAAGGAAGTGGGATTTTCAGGGAAGTCCCACCCAAGCTTGAGGAAAGGTTGCCAGAGGATTAGGATATTGTTCTCCATATCTGTTATATTTAATCACTTTCATTTCTCTGTCCAGTTCACCTTCATTGATTCTCTAAAGAGTGTCTTCAATGTCACCTTTTTTTTTTGCACTACCAATGTTATTCTTTCCTGCTCCTAAATTATTTAACTATATGATAAAAATTATTTTACATATTCTGATTCATTGATTTAGAAACAACCATTTACTAAATGGCTACTCTATGCCAGGCATTGGGTGAACAGAGTAGGGCTATGAAAGACACAGCCTCAGTCATTGCAGACATTGTCTAGTGCACAGTTACAGATTAAGGAAAAACTACTAAGAATGCCTTTCAATTTAATTTAATAGCAATGAAAAATACTCCTTTCCCCAAATACGTGTTTTAGATAAACATGATTCACAAGGCATACTTTCTAAGCAATGAAATAAAATTAATCTTCAAGGTGGATGACCAGCCACCCTCTGAAAGAGAGCTTATTATATTTATTCATTCATTCCACAAATATTTATCTTACTGTGTTTACTGTGTGCTAGGCGATGTCCTAGATGCAAAGAATACAATGGCAAATAAAACTGGGTCTCTAGTCTCCAGAAATTCAGTATTACAAGCATGAACTCTAAGGATGTTCAGCAGTCCTTAGGAAAAGTAAAACCATCTTATAGAAACAAGCATTGCTGGGAATTTTCAAAACAATGAGACTTTATCTGGGGTCCCAGCAGCACTGATTCCTCCTTTAGAACATGGTTTCACTGACATACAAAAAACTGTTAGGGTTCAAATTACTAAGTACCATTTGGAAGAGAAATATTGAATACCTGTTACAGGATAAAATCAAATTAAGCTATTTTATCCTTCCTTGTAATATTCATGATAGCAATAAGAGGATAATATAGAAAGGGTAATCATGGATTTATATCTAATATAACGTAAAAAATTACATTAGAAACGTAAAAAAATTACATTAGAAAAACTTAATTTCTACCTAGTAACACCTTATTAGTTATGGCAATTTAAAAAGTTATCATTGACAGTACTCAGCATGTAAGGTCACACTCCCAAACTTAAAACCTAAGTGTGGTCTTTGGGTGGCTTCTTTCAAATTAACTGTTCAAAGGGAGTTGTTACACAGTAGGCCTAATTTCAAACTAACAATTTCAATATATTTAGTCATGTGACGTATATTCCATTGCTTTATGCAATATTCTGATACTATTTTTCTGAACTTTTTGCTTGCAAAAGGAATACCAGAATATGCAGCATAGTAACAGATTTTATGGCTGTATTCTTTTTTTCCTTGGTAAAATATGTTTTTGCCAAGTTTACAACCCACTTGAACTTCTGTCTGTTCCTTTTGAGGCTTTTGATTTTGAGGCTGAATTCCTTTTTTCTTGGTAGAATATGTTTTTGCCAAGTTTACAACCCACTTGAACTTCTGTCTGTTCTTTGATTTTAGAATCCACTTGGGTTGATTTTTAACATTGGCAATAGCACATATTTAGCCATAGGAAAAAGTAGTCGCAACAAAGTTTGCTGAAGGTTTTTTTTTTATCATTACCAAATACTGTAAATAAAGAGCCTTATTGTTAACTTTCAGTGATACTGAATCTGAATTATATTATTTTTATTTTAGGTGAGATCACTTTTTTACTTAGTACTTATAAAATAACTTTATAAAGGCAAAAAATTAAAAGCATTCTATGAGAAGCTTAGTCTAATCTTTTAACTAAAGTTATAACTAGAACACTATTTATAAACCCACTTGCTCATTCATTTTCTCAGCATATGTATTTGTGAGTGTTTGCTATGTGTGAGGCACTGAAGTAAATTATGGAGACTGATGAGAAATTAGACATTATCCCTGCTGTCAAAATGCTTACAATTTAGTAGATTTACCTGCTTGAAACTTAGCTTTACACATCTGGTTTGAACAAAGAATAGGTGATGAACAATTACACAGACAACTGGTTAATCATAAAATAACCAGAATAGAAAATTCAGAGCTGAGGGTCCTGGGTCTGGCTTTGTCACTAATCACCTTTGGCACCTAAAACAAGTCACTAATCTCATGGGCCTTTCTTTCCTCATATGTAAAATATGAGTGTTGGCTTAGACATTAGTCATTAAGCCTTCCATTTTATAGTGATGAAAATGTGGTAGCCTCAAAATAGCCATAATCCCTCCAGATACCCAAGATGTGTGTGCATATTGACTCAACATGGTCCACTGAAGGCAATGGGGGCATACAAAGGGTGCTTTGCTGTATTTACAGACAAAAAACTGGAGATCAAATCTATCTTAGAAAGGCTTATCAAATATTATGATTAATATACATAGATTAATGGTAAAGTGAGCATTTTTAGAAATTGGAGGAAGACAAAGGTAAACATTGAGTCAGGGAAGAGAGCAGAGAGGGATTTCCTTGACATACAAAAAGATGATGAGTAATTGGGTCTTCCATAGTGACTCATGAAATGCTTTTTATCCATTTGGCTTCTTACTGAACGTAATCTTCATCAGCAAAGTTCACTTGGTAATGAAGTCATGTCTGTTAGGTTACTCAGCATGGATTACGGGGCAGGACATGTGATTTGGAGTCAGAAAGACCTGAGTTTCATCCTGATGCCAACACTTGCAGTGGTGTGAACTTAAATAGGCTGCTTAATTGTTATGGACCTCTTTGCCTAATTAATAAATTAGAAATAATTGTAGGTAAGTCCTAATACCCAAGTACAGTTAAGGGGTCTACATTGTAACTCAAGTTAAGAAAGGGAGCTTTCAGAAACCTATTTTTGGCCTTTCTTGGGCCCCTTTTGCTTTCTAGACTCAAAGGCTTTTCTAATGTCATCTGTGCCTTCTCTAAGAAGAGCCTCCTCGAGGTAGTTTATCTTGGGTTCAGGCATTGGACAAGCAAAGAAATATGCTTTACTTTCCCTTCCTTTACCAAAGGATTCATGAAACTTGATTGCCAAGTTGGCAACACCCAGATGCCTCTGGAATTTCCATAGGCTAATTAGCAGTGTTTTGTGTCAGAAGAAAAGCACAAGAGGTGAATGCCCCAAAGAATAACATGAGCTTGTGTACTTCGGATTTCCTATGAACAGCCCAAATTGTTTATCTGGGGGATGGGTTGTGTTGTGCTAGTGGGGGTAGGAGGAGTTGGGTGAAGATTGGAGATTTACATAAAGATCTTTACATAAGTTTGGGGAAACAGTAACACCTTGAATCTGGGTGACAGAACTCACAGCCCTTGCTCCTGCAATGCTGATGACACTGATTGGTGGGCATCAAGAAGGCCTAACGTTTCCTGAGGATCTGTGAGCCAGATGGGCCTCTGCCTTCTCCATGCTCCCTTAGAATCCGGGGGAAGCCACAATCACCAGGAAACGTCCAAAAATCTCTCTAACAACAAAAAAATATAACTGTGCTTCTCTTCCCACTATTTCTCTTGCTACAAACAGACCGAGGACTTTATTTTCTTTTCCTGCGGTGAGTTGTAGTGTTAGAAGTAAATCTAAACACCGTTCTTCTGAAGAAGTCAAATATTCTCTCTGCATTCTCTCAATAAAATGTACAGAATGGCACTGTCCCTAAACTATTGCAGGGTAAGGAGAGGGGAGAGTGGCACACAAATATAAACCAGAAAATTACCAAATAGTATAACTATTTTTTCCTTTAAAAGATGGAAAATAGAATCATTTAGAAGGAAAGGGACCTGACTCATCAGAATTTGTTTCCTCTTAAATAATTTTGCCCAAACTCTAATAGCTCTACCCACAATGAAATTTTCTTCACAAAAAGCAAGATGGTTTTGATTTTATGCCAAAATGCAGGTTCTGTTCATTTAATTGGTGGGGTGATTTGGTTACTATTTCAAATGCTCCTCTTTGCCTCACTTGGAAATGCATACCACTCCTTGAGATATATCTTTGACAAACTAAAACTTAAGACTTACTTTTATTATAGGTTATCAATGAAATATCTGTTATTGAGAAACTCATTTACATTAATCACCCTCTTTGCAAAGGTCTATTACTTTCTAATTGTCCATGTTGGCTCCATTCTAATTAGAGCAGTACCTTAAATCTACTGAGGCTATAGGCAGTGATAACAGGATCTTCCATTCTCCAGGCTTTTCTTCCTGGAAGATTCCAAATGCTTTTAAAATTGAATAAGTTGATAGATAAATTGTACTGGGCCCAGCTCATCTACCACTGGTGTGCAGCCATCTCTGGGGTAGCTCTCTCCAGCTGTTTACCATCTCACAGAGATGCCTTAGAGAAGTTTGTTAAAAAGGAAAGAAGAATGTCACTTGGAATGTAAGCAACAGGAAATCTGAAGAAGAGCTGATACAACTATCTGTATTGGAATATGACCAGGACAAGAACATCGTACCCCCAAACAACCAAGATTAAAATCATTCTCAGTACTACATTTTATAAATGTAGTACTGAGGTTTGGGAAGGCAAAAAGAAGGCAGGGGAGGTTTGGGGGTCTGCCAATTGTTTGAACGACAAGCTAACATTTTTATGCTGCCAACATATGAATTTTAGAAACCCTTTTCGTCTTATGTTTTGTGTCTAATTTACTGATACATGATCCTCATGCTGCTTCCTGCTCTGGACACAGAGGAAATCAATAAAAGGCCATTGAAAACTACTCTTCCAGTTGTCTTGGGAATCTATTGTGCAATTTAAGGTACTAGCTATTTTCAAAGCTTAAATGACAAATAATGCCTGTGAATGAATGAGATGGATGGAAAAATGGGATCCCGGAGACATCTTTGGGATTAGTGGGAAGGGTGTGTTAATGAGTGGGTTAACTCCTTCTCTTTCTGGCCCCACTCCCCTGCTGGTTTTCCTGGGAACACTTTAACACAAAACTCTTCTCAAGGTTCACTTCTAAGACAAGGAGTAAGGATGTCTCATAATTGAATTGTAAGGCCTACATGTTTAAAAGTCTAATTATTGAAGTCAATAGGCATATATATGTAAATATTCTTCACTGGGCTCTGAACCATATATCCATAATACATCAAAAAGACAAATTAATAAGTCATATTTAAAAGTCAAGAAGAGCCACAATTGAAAACCAAATTAAGACATACTATTAATGTGTTGACAACCAACCATAAATTCTTGAGAATTGCAAGAATTCCACCAATTTGTATGTTTATATATGCAGAAGGAATCTTGCAACATTGTCAAAGCAGCCAGGCTTCTTAGCAGAATACTGAATTAAAAGTCTCAGTAAACTCTAAGAACACACAATTTGTATAACCTCCTCATAAGTCACTTAATGTGTTACTAGTAATACTCTTGGTCATGTCTGAAAATGAAAGTCTTTGGAATTACAGATACTTTGCTCATAGGAACCAAGGAAAAGATTTCCAGGTTTTAGTCGGTTAGCTTATTTTGCTTAAGAGAGTACCAGTAATTGCTGAGCTGGTCTCCATGTCATTTTCCATGGATACGGCCTAAGAGACTTTGCAAACGACTTGCAAGATGAATTTATAGTAGTAATAATAATACTAACAGCTACCATTTACTGCTAACTATTGCTATTTTCCTATTCTGTACACATTGTCTCTAGTCCCCACAACAGCCAAGCTGGGTAGATAGTATCTACCCATCATGAAGATGGGAACCCTGAGGTTTGTGGGCCTCAAATAACTTACGATAGTCCACACACGTGATAACTGGAAGAGCTAATACTCAAATCTATGTCTGCCTGACCCCACACTCATGCTTTTACCCTTAAACCATATCAAATCTTTGATATTTCATGGGTCCAGAGAAGAAATGAGAACATACTGGCATTATGCATTTAGGGAACCCATATGACTTTGCTTTCTGAAGGCTAAGTTCTGGGTTATGGTAGCTTCTAGAATTTTGCTAATTAATATATATGTTCTTGATGCCACTTTTATTCTTGGTGAGATATTTAATACAAAATTAGCCTGAACTAAGTTACATTCTCAAGCCTGCAGCTTAAAAATAAATATCCTTTGAGTCCCTCGGCTGATGGTGGTGGAGAACATTAGTAACAGACCCCCGTAAGGGTCAGTATTTGCTCCTGGCGTTCTACCTCACGGAACAAGAAAGGATGTGCCAGGCTTCCCTGAGACCTGGAGCTATAAACAGGGATCCTGAGTCAGGAGTTTTCTTTTCAGTGGTTGCTTTTTTTTCAGTGGTAGTTATTTTTCAGTGGTTCAGACTTCACAAAAAATAAGCAACTGTCCTAAAACCAAATGATAAGGGAGTGCAATCGTCTCTCCTCAGAGAACCTTCCCCAGCCATCCCCTGCACCAGGTCACTCTTTACTACGTTCCTCCATTTTATTTTTTCATGACTTTTAACATCATCTGAAATTCTCTTAATAATTCATTAAGTCATTCATTCCATAAATGAATTCCATAAATACTTATCAAGCACCCATTAAGTGCCAGGGTCTGTTTTAAGAATCTAGGTATAAAGCATTAAAGAAAACAGATAAAATCAGTGTTTTCACGAGACATATATCCTGTTAATTGTCTATGTTCTCCTCCCTTGTAAAGGATCTATCTTATTTACAGCTCTGGACACATAATTGTTGCTCAATTAATATTTGCTAGAATAAGTACAGATGCAAAATACTTCATGCAGAATTATTTCTTTAATAAGCTACTGAGCTAAAGTTGAGTTACACCCTCCCTTCCCCCTGCTTCCCTGAAAAGAAAGGTAAATAGCTCCATCTTTCCCCTGTAAGGCTTCATTTTATTGGAAAACATTTATGGAGTGATCTCTCTACCCCCCTTTCTTTAGGTGCTAAGAAGATATTGGATTTGTTTAGGAATTTTCCACACTGGATGATTTGGACTAAATGACAGTTTAATAATCCATGGTACCTGGGGTCAAGGACATTGGGTGGTATAGTGGAGAACTTTAATGTAGATGACCTGGATTCAACTCCCAAGTTTAGAACATACTAACTGGTTGTTAGAGGAGTCACATAACTCCTTGAAGTCAAGGTTCAGTATCTGAAAAATATGAATAATCCTGACTGAGCTATCACATAGGTGACAGTAAGGAAAGTATATTATGAGCTACAAAATACTGAAGCTCTTATTAATGGCAAGAATGACACAAATGTAACTTAATAGTATTATATTATCTATTAATATTATTATGCTATAAATAGAGGGCAAGAAAGAGTTTAAAAAAAAGAGATCTGCATTACTGAGAAGCCACCATTCAATTTCAGGAAGGTCCAGAATGCTGTTGGGTATGCATCTTAAATATAAACACAACTACTGGGTCTGGCTTCAGGCTGAAACAGAGCAGACATGATCTTATGATGATTTAAAGGAAGCATGGTCTTAACTAAGAATATCTATCCTTCTGGTCTGTTTTACTACCTGACATTCCAGTATTAGAAAATTTTAAATCCATTTTTTTCTGAATAGTAAAACAAGCATAGACCTGGGAAAATTATAGAATAAACATATCAAATTTTTATTTGCAAATGTCCCATTAAAACTACTGTAAATAATTTTTTTATTGAAAAGACATCCGGGGAGAGAATCACTTCTGGAATTGTAGAGTATAAGAATCACCCAAAACCTATTCTTCCATAAAATTAAAAGAACACTAGGAAAAATAGTCAAAATCAACTTTTTCAGAACTCTAGAAATTAACCAGGGGTTTGCAACAACATGAAAAGCATTATTTCAAGGAAAAAAATGGCTTGATCTTAATAACAGAGAGCTCTGTGGCACTTTAACTTCTCTATTCCCATCACCCTCTGTCCAGCTCTGTGTTAGCCACAGAACAAGGCTAGCTGTGAAAACTGGCAGTCTAGCAGTTACTGGTGGAGGCAGAAAGGGTTTGGAACTCCCTAAAAAAGCCCTGGAGCATACAATTGGCACTATTTGACCTGTCTGACAATTCTCTGGCAAAGCCCCAGTCACTGAGCTTGTCTTTATTTGACCAGATTCACAGCTCACTCAGTGAGTAATGGCCTATCCCTGAGCATTTGTCAAAAACAGTCAACAGTAATTGTTTAACTTGCAGCTGTCTGAGACAGTGATACCAGTTGGGGCACACAAGAAGCTAATACAAAAAAAAAAAAACATAAAAGGAAACCTGGAAAACGGGATGTCCATAGGTGACTTTGAACAGCCCCAGCATATCCCTGAGGACCTGGAAGGCTGTGCACATGTGCAGGGTTGTGTGCATGCCCAGGAAGTGTCTGGAAGACCGGAATCTCTCACCTCTAGCTGACTGTAAGGCTCTGCACAACCACTGAGGCAAAGTTGTGGCCTACTTGGCAAATGTTGTGAGACTTATTTGTTCAAAGCATTTAAGGAAATCTCTGTCTAATCATTAACTGACCTCTACGCTATCTGAGATGAGACTTCAGTGGCCACACATTGTCAACAACACAGAGTTCACAGAATTAATCCAGAAAAGTCATCATAAAGGCAAACAGAAACAGCAAAAACAACATTATCAGCAACAGCAAACACTAGGGGCTATCTGAGCTCAAGAATTGTCATATTTGTATATCCTAAGTGACCAGTTTTCAACAAAATTAATAAGACATGCAAGGAAACAGGAAAGTATGGTCCATACAAAGGAGAAAAAGCAGTCAATAAAAAGTATCCTTGATGAAGTCAAGATGTCAGGCTCACTAGACAAAACAGTAAGTCAGGGATTATAATATGGTTTAAAAAACTAAAGAAATCATGTCCAAAGAATTAAAGCAAAGTATAAGTACAATGCTTCATCAAATAGGGAACATCAATTAAGAAGGATTTGTAAAAAAAAAAACCCAAATATATATTCTGAGTTGAAAAGTATAACTGAAGTGAAACAAAAGTACAAGTGCTCAGTATCAGATTTGATCTGTCAGAAGAAAGAAGCAGCAAACTGAGAGATAGGTCAATTGATACTATCCAGCTTGAGAAGTGATAGAAGAAAATGAAGGAAAATTAACAGCATTTTATACCTATAGGATGCATAATGGGAGTCCCAGATGGAGAAGAGAAAAATGGTCTGAAAGAATATTTCAAGAAATAATGGCCAAAAACTTCCCAAATTTGATATAAAACATTAATCTATACAACCAAGAAGCTCAATGAATTTCAAGTAGGATAAATTCAAAGAGATCCATGCCTAGATACATGATTGTCAAACTGTCAAAAGACAAAGAAAAAACCTTAAAAGCAGCAAGAAAAAAATGACTTATGTACAAGGAATGCTCAATAAGATGAACAGGTAACTGTAACCAAAAGCAAGCAAAGAAAAAAATTGTTACTAGAGATAACAGAGGACATTTATAATGATAGAAGAATCAATCCATAATAAAGACATAATGATTAAAATATACATGCACCCAAAACAGAACTCCAAGGGATATGAAATAAAAACTGACAGAACTAAAGGGAGAAATAGACAATTCAACAGTAATACTCAATACCTCAATACCTCATTTTCAAAAATGAATTTAAAATACTAGGCAGAAGTTCAACAGAAAAATATAAGACTTGAAAACACTTTAAACCAACTAGACCTAATAGACATCTATAGAACATGCCACTCAATAAGAAAACAATGTGTGTGTGTATTTGTATGCACACACATACATTCTTCTCAAGTGCACGTGGAACATTCTCCAAGATAGATGATTGTTTTAGTTTCTCAGCTGCTAAAAAAAAAAATACCATACAGTGGTTTGCTTAAGGAGAAATTTATTTGGCTCATGATTTCAGAGGCTAGAAGGCTTGCTTCCTCCTGTGGTCAAAGACCCTCTGGCTGGCCAGCAATCTTTATGGTTTCTTGTCTTTTCCATCACATGGAAATGTACATAGTGATGTCTTCTCCTTTCTCGCCTGGGTTGCATTGACTTTCAGCTTTTTGTTTCTCCCATGGCTAATCTTTCTGTGTCCAATTTCCTTTGCTTTATAAGGACTTTAGGCATATTGGATCAAGGCATATCCTCATAACATCTTCAAACAACCTATTTACAAACAGGTTTATATCAATATGACCAGATTGGGACCTGAATCAAACTTTTGTAGGGGATATGATTCAATCTCCAACAACGATAGGTACCATAGATTAGGCCATTTAAAAAGCTTCAAGAAATTTAAAAGATTGAAAACACACAAAGTGTGTTCTCTGGCCACAATGGAATGAAATTAGAAATCAATAACAGAAGGAAATTTGGACATTTAGAAATTTGTGAAAATTAAACAACATACCTCTAAATAACCAATGGGTTAAAGAAGAAACCACAGGAAATTTATAAAATACTTTGAGATAAACAAAAACTAAAGCACAGCATATGAAAACTTATGGGATGCACCTAAAACAGTGGTTCGAGGGAAATTTAGAAATGTAAATATCTATATCAAAATGAAAAAGACATCAAATTAATAAACTAACCTTACATCCTAAGAAACTAGAAAAATAAGATTAAACAAAAAGCAAAGCAAGCAGAAGAAAAGTCATAATAAACACTAGACTGGAGATAAATAAAATAAACAATAGGGGCCGGCTGTAGCTCAATTGGTAAGGTGCAGGTTTACCACATGGGAGGCCCCAGGTTCAGTTCCCGGGGCCTCCTTGAGTGAGCAGACTGCCTTGAGAAGGCAAGCTGCCATGGCAGGGCAAAGCAGCCATGGGCAGGGCAAAGCAGCCACGGGCAGGGCAAGCTGCCATGGCCAGGGCAAGCCCCCGCGGGGAGGACAAGCCGCCCGCGTGCAGGACAAGCCACCCGCAAGTAGGCAAGGCGGCCGAGCGGTGAGCTGACTTGGCGGGTCGCCACAACGGTGGCGGGGGATATATAATAAAATAATAATAATAATAAAATAAACAATAGAAGAATAATGGAATCAACAAAACTGTAAGTTGGTTCTTTGAAAAGATCAAGGAAAATGGCAACTCTCTATCTTGCTGACCAAGAGAAAAAGAGAGAAGTCTCAGTTAATGAAATCAGGAATAAAAGAAGAGACATCATTAACAACCATCCAGAAATAAAAAGGATTATAGTGAAACATTTATAGCAACAAATTTAATGACTTTGATAAAATGGACAAATTCCTAGAAAGATACAAACTACTGAAACTTACTCTAGAAGAAATAGAAAACCTGAATAGACCCAAAACAAGTAAAGAAATTTAATTTGCATTTTAATTGAAATATTTGTATTTTTAGTTTTAAAGCTTCCACAATGAAAAGCTCAGGCCACATGCCTTCAGTGGGGAAATTATACCAAATATATAAAGAAAAATGAATACCTATCTTTCACAAACTCTTCCAAGAAACCTACAAGGGGAAAACACATCCCAACTCATTCTATGCAGTGTTACTTTGATATCAAAACCAGACAAAGTCATTATAAGAAAAGAAAATGATAGACCAATAGCCACTGTGAGTAGAGACACACAAATCTTCAACAAAGAACAACTATCAAACTGAGTCCAGAAACATATCAAAAGGATTATTCATCATGATCAAGTGGGATTTATCACAGGAATGCAAGACTATTTGAATATCTGAAAATCAATGTAATAGACCATATTGAAAAAAAAAAAGGACAAAACCCACATTATCATCTCAGTAGGTACAGAAAAAGCATCAAAGAAAACCCAACTTCCTTTCATGATTTAAAAAAAAACAAACCCACAACAATCTAGGAATAGAAGTGACTATCCTTTATCTGAAGGAGGGTACATAAGAAGCAAGCATACAGGGTGGACTTTACCACTGACCACACAGATTAAAAAGAATCATAGGAGGATACTATGAACAACTGTATGCAAACAAATTAGATAAACTAGATGAAATGGACAAATTCATAGAAACATACACTGAGTTTAGACGAAACAGAATATCTCAACAGACCAATTACAAGTAAAGAGATTGATTTAGTAATCAAAAACCTCCCAACAAAGAAAAGTCTAGGACCAGATGGCTTTACAGGTGAATTTTACCAAACATTCCAAGAAGAATTAATACTAGTCCTGTTCAAACTCTCCCGAAGAACTGAAGAGGAGGGAACACTTCCTAACTCATTCTACAAGGCCAAAATCACCCTAATGACCAAAGCCAGATACTACATGCACACAAATTACAGAACAACATCCCTTATGAATACAGGTGCAAAAGTCCTCAACAAAATACCAGTAAACCAAATCCAACAGCACAAAAAAAGGATTATACACTATGTTTGGGTGAAATTTATCCCAGGTTGCAAGGGTAGTTCAACATAAGAAAATCAATTAATGTAATATGTCCCACTAATAGCAAAGGGAGAAAAATCATATGAACATCTCAATTGATGCAGAAAAGGCATTTCATAAAATCCAACACTGCTTCTTGATAAAAACACTTAGAAAACTAAGAACAGCCTCAACATGATAAAGGGCATATGTGAACCCCCCCCCGCTAACATACTCAATGGTGAAAGACGGAAAGTTTTCCCTCTAAGATTAGGCATCAGCTCTATTCCTCTAAATTGCTTACTTGCTCACACTCCAAACAAGACAGGGATGCATACTGTCAACACTGTTATTCACATTGTACTAAAAATTCTAGCCAGAGCACTTAGGCAGGAAAAAGAAATAAAAGGCATCCAAAGTGGAAAGGAAGAAGTGAAACTTTCACTATTTGCAGACAACATGATCCATGAATAGAGTCCCCAAAACTCTACAACAAAGCTATTAGAACTAATAAACTAATTCAGAAAGGTAGCAGGGTACAAAATCAACATGCAAAAATTAGTAATGCTTCTATACACTAGTAATGAGCAATCTGAAGAAGAAATTAAGAAAAAAATTCAATTTACAATAGCTACTAAAACAATAAAATATCTAGGCTGTAAAGGACTTAAACTTTGCAAACTATAAAATATTGCTAAAACAAATCAAAGAAGTCTAAATAAATGGGAGTACATTCCACGCTCATGGATTGAAAGAATAAATAGTGCCAAGATATCAATTCTACTCAAAGCAATTTACAGATTCAACACAATCGCAATCAAAATTCCAACAGACTTCTTTGCAGAAATGGAAAAGCCAATCATCAAGTTTATTTGGAAGGGTAAGTGGCCCTGAATAGCCAAACATCCAAACAAAGAACAAAGCCAGAATATTCACACTTCCTGATTTTTAAAACAATGTTACAGTGGTCAACACAGCATAGTACCAGCACAAGGACAGACATATAGACCAATGGAATCTAATTTAGAAATAATCAGAAATAGACCCTCACATCCAAAGCCAATTGATTTTTGACAAGGGTGCCAAGTCCACTCAATGGGGAAAGAATAGTCTATTCAACAAACAGTGCTGGGAAAACTGGATATCCATATGCAAAAGAATGAAGGAGGACCCCTATATCACACCATATATAAAAATTGAATCAAAATGGCTCAAAGTCCTAAATATAAAAATCACACCCATAAAAGTCCTACAAGAACATATAGGGAAGCATCTTCAGGATGTTGTATTAGGCAATGGCTTCTTAGATATGACACGAAAACAAGAGAAATAGATAAATTAGATTTCATCACGCTAAAAACTTGTGAGGTTCAAAGGACACCAAATGGAAAATTGAAAGAAAAAAAAACAACCCACAGAATACCAGAAAATATTTTCAAATCATATCTAATAAGGGACTTGTAATCAAAATATATAAAGAATGCATACAATTCAATAATAAAATGACAATTATTATTCAATAATTATAAAATGACAGCCCAATTTTAAAAAGGGCAAAAGATTTGAAGACATTTTCCCAAAGACATACAAATAGCTGATAAGCACATGAAAAGAAATTCAACATCATTAATCATTAGGGATTTGCAAATCAATATCACAATACCACCAGGATGGCTAAAATAAAAAAGACAGACAATAGCAAGTGTTGACAAGGATGAGGAGAAAATGGAACCCTTGTTCATTGCTGGTGGGATTGTAAAATGATGTAGCTGCTTTGGAAAACATTTTGACAGTTCCTCAAAATGTTAAACAGAGAATTACCATGTGATCCAGCAATTCCATCCCTAGGTATACACCCAAGAGAAATATAACTGTATATGTACATAAAAACTTGCACATGAATGTTCATAGCAGTATTATTCATAACAGCACAAGTGTGGAAACAGGCCAAATGTCTATCAACTTATGAATGGATAAATAAAGTGTGGTATATCAACATGATGGAATACTATCTGGGAATAAATATGGAAAGAGTTTTTTAGAAAAGGAATAATGTATCAAAACACGCTACCAGATGGATAAGCCTCAAAGACATTATTCTAAGTGAAAGAAGTCAATTACAAAAGACCACATATTATGATTCCATTCATATGAAATGTCTAGAATAGTCAAATCCATTGAAACATATGATTGCCAGAGGCTGGAGAGAAGGGCATGAGAAGCGACTTGTAATGGGACTGGGGTTTATTTTTAGGATGATGAAAATGTTCTAAAATTAGTGGTGATGGTTATACAACTGTGATACCAAAAACCACTGAATTGTGCACATTAAAAGGGTAAGTTTTATGGTTTGTAAATTATATCTCAATAGAGCTGTTATAAAAAATAAATGAATGAATGAACAAAAATGCATAAGGGGAGAAGAAGATGGTGATGACAACAATGTGGTTTTAAGAGCTAGAAAACAGATGGAGCAGTATAACTGCCTTATTGGACAGAGAAAGCTGAATCATTAAACAATAAAAGAAATGAGAATCAGCCTAGTTTGAGGGTTTCAGAACCCTCAAAAGGTACAAAAACCTTCCATATCAATGACTTCAGGAGCTGGAGATAAAGGGGTATGTAAAAATCACATATTGGTTGAGGACTGTTTGAGAAACATTTAGAACCTGGATTCCCCCTTCTCTCAAGCCCACAATATTGAGTAGTTGCCCATCTCCAAACCAGGAAAATTGTGAAAGTTTATTAGGAGTGGCTACCATATTACAAATAGGAATATATTGAATACTAAATTCCAAAACCTTTAAGCTCTTCTCCTTGACTAGGTTCCCAGAATACTGATAACCTCACTGTCATTCTAGGCAGGAGATAAGAAGGATACACTCCGGTGAGTCCGACCAGTACAAGAGAAATGATTTACATGTATTGATTCAGGATCCTACCAAAAGGATCCATTCTAGATCCGCCTACAATTAAACTTGAATTTGACAAGTCTCCTCGACATTTTCAGAAATTCCAATGAGCTATATAATTTTTCATTCTTAATCATGAGCATCAAAGCAAGGATTGTCAGGTATCTGAGGATAACTTCTAATATGGAAGGTAGAGATGACAATAAGTAAATAGAAAAAAATCAACTCAGATGAAATAGGAACTGTGAAGTGAGAAGAAAACTTCATAGAGTCACACTTCATGCATACACACAAATTATCATTGATATCTCCAAAGAGATAAAGGAAAGCATTGCAATCACGACCCAAGAATAGGATTCTATGGGGCAGGGTGGGGGGAGCACTCTAGAACGGTAATCTCATAAGTTAAAAATAAGGTAACAGAAATGAAGACTTCAGTACAAGTGTTGGAAGATTCCAAGCCTGAGAAAGTTAGAGCTAAAAAAAATAAATGGAAAACAAGAGGGAAAGTTTGAAGACCAGTTCATGAGGGCCAACATTCAAATTGTAGGATTTCCAAAAACAAGTGTCAGAAAATCACTAAAAAATCATTAAAATCTGAAAGGCATGAGTTTTGTGATTTAAATTAATCCTCAGTACCCAGTCCATTGGATGAAAATAGACAGACCCACACATATCATTATGAAATCCAACACTAGGGAAAAGAAAATCTAAAGAAGGAAAACAAAACAAGGTTCAAAATGACTTTAGACTTCTCAACAGCATGACATTGGAGGCAAGAAGACAAAGGAGGAATACCTTCATAAGTATGGTGGAAATGATTTCAAACCTAGAATTTGATTCTGCACCAGCTTGTGAATCCATTATCAATCACATTTCAGTGTGATTTAATAAATACAATTATTTATTGGGAATTGGTGGTAAAAGTAGATTTGATAAGGGAGAAGGTGGGATGTGGGTTCTGAGTTCAAGTTCAGCATGAGAAATGGAGGTTAGGCCTTGAACTTGGGAGTGGCGTGAGACCCTTAGGTGTCTAAGGGGAAGGTGCCCTGTAACCTGGGAGAGGATTACTGGAGAGGTCCAGTTCCGAAACAAAACCTACTGAACAATTTTCTAGAAGGTAGTATAGTTGATGCTGCAATGTGTCACCCAGATCCCTCCTGTACGTCTAAGGCGCCCCTTCTACCAGCGGCTGGGAGTGTTGTCTGCTGATGGTAGAAGGAAGCTGCCTCACCCAAAGTTATGCTCCCTCCCCTGGGTAAGCCAACATCTGATGTCTGATTCAGGACAGATCAAAAAGGCCCAGCCCCATTGCCCCAATTTGGGACACTGTGTAGGACAACCCCAACTCCAGAGGTTCCAAAAGAATCAGCTGAAGTTTATTTTGTAATTGCACCAACTTTAACCTCCCCTTCTGCCCAAATCTGCTGTCCTCATCCCTCAGCTATTTATGAAGAGAGAACTCCACAATAAACTTCCTGCACACAAATCAGATCAGTCAGCTTGGATATTATCCATTTCCTGACAAAATTCCAAAAGTTTATTGGAAATTAAAATTTTTAAAAAAACCACTCAAGTAAATTTTCAGTTCAAGAAGCAAATAAAATTATCATTTCAGACTGTTTTGATAATATTTATGAGAGAACCTGCCAAAGTTGTTCTCAATGCAAATTCAAAACCTTGAATGCATTTCATGGCAAAAATTTATGAGAGTAATTGGAGTAGAAATTGAACTCAACAAAATGTCTGAGAGATGAACAAAGGATTTAGAAATGAAGTCCAATTACTCCTATTAGCTGGGTGGAAATTTCATTTTTACATAAATAAATGTAAATTATACTAACAAGAAAAATATTCTTTGCTTGCTACATTGTTTTGTTTTTTATAACAATTAGAATACCTGCTTTGGGTGAAGATATTTCAAATGTGACTTTTAATTCTATTGCAGGTTTAGATCCTATACAACCCTTTCTTGAATCCTTCTCACTTAATCTTGTCCTATTCGTTTTCTGGTCTTTATGCTTTCCAAACATTTTTTAATACTATTTATGTATTATTTTCCTTTCCTGCTTCTTAAGTTCTTTCTGTGCTAGCATTTGAAGCCTAACTTTTTTTTTTTTTTTTTTTTAGCATTTTTCTCCTGGTTCCTAAAATAAACGCTTTTCAGATACACGTTCTTCCTCCGAGTTTGCAGGGTGATAATCTCATTCCCTTGTCTGCTGTTCTTTTCATAGGCCTCTTTCCCCACTTTCTTTCCTCACTTTGGAATGACAAGAATTCGGTTTAGACTCAACTTTTGCCAGAGTCACTTCGGTAGATTTCCCTTAGCTATGCTTGCTGTCTTCTCCAGTAGCCGATAAATTTCCTTCCAGCCACGCATAAGGCAGCACTTTGTACCCAGAGATTCCAGTCTAATCCCAATATTGGGTAGTCATTTACCTAGTTTATATCTGTTTTACTAAAATGGGACCTTCTCATAACCTGAAGTTCTGATTCTTTGATAGTTTGTATCA
>PVKH010011539.1:0-17718 GCA_004027955.1 Chaetophractus vellerosus
TAAACATCTTAAACTGAATATACCCAAATCCACACTTCTCTCTCCACCACACATGCCCATCAAGCTGGTTTTCCTCCATTGTTCCATCTCTTTGTAGAGGCTTCTAAGTCAATTATCATGGCCAGAAAGTGGGGGCTCATCATGACTCCTATATATCCCTCACCCCCAAAGCCTCTTTAGAGTTGAGATCCATAAGAATCTGTCAGTCTGTCACTGTCTCTATATATCCACTCTCAAAACACAATCAGGGCCACCATTATTTCTCATCTAGATTCAAACTCTTTGACCTGTTCTCCACCCTTTTGGGGTGGAAGCATATCTTGGTTTGCCTGGAACAGTCTTAGTTTAGATGCTGTGCCTCCCAATAAAAGACTGGTTGGACATTCTAGTCCATAGTTCTTCCCCCAATCCCAAGGAGTCTGGAATGGTGGTGTCCCCTCCACCACCAAGTGAGAGGGGGCTTATATCCCATGGATACAATGGAAGGGATTATCCTGCCTGCAGCTGCAATAAATTATAAATCATCTCATCTGCCATGAATTCTTTAGGACCAGGATGACATTTCAAAAACTTAAATAATGCTATTCTTGCTATTTATTTTGCCATATGCTTATCATTCTTCATTCTGTTTACCCATGATCTGTAATCATGTTTTATTCATTAGTTTACTGGGTTATGGTCTGTCTGTCCTCATCTCCCACACCTTCATATTTAAGCCCCTTAGGTCAGGGACAGTGCCTATGTTGTTCCTTGTTCTTCTTTCTAATGCCTATAACATAGTAGAAGCTAAATAAATGCTTGCAAACACTATATAAATATCACTTTCATTGCTAACACAGTGAAAGGATACGGTTTGTACACCAATAACATAATTTGACCCAAAGGACAACATATATCCTAAAGAGCTGTCCTAAGGTATCACAGCATATTAGAGGAACTTCTGCTTTTGGCCTTGGAAGCATGACTTCCACCATCAACTACTTTAAAAGTGGACAAAATATAAGATACAGCCATTTTCAGGCATTGTACACCAGGTAGGTTAGAAAATGGAATCTGTGAGATAAAACTCACACTTGATCCAGCTCTATGCCTGGGGCAAGTGTCCCCAAACACAGGTGCAGGGGAGTATAGTCCAAACAGAGAGAGCAGCAGTTTCGTTTAGCTGAAGAGGCAGAGAACAGAGATTGAGGATGACGAAGTGGCTACAATTTGCAGAGCAGGGTACTAAGAGGCTGGAGGAGCTGTGTGGGTGGCAGAAGGCTGCATGACCCAGTTCCTTGGGTGAAGGCTGGGTTGCAGGTGTGCAGAGCTAGCCTCCCTGATTCCCAGCAGAGAGGAGTAAGCGTGGTACTAGGAGCTGAAGGGATATTGGGGGTTGTAGGCCTCCAGATGAGACTCCATAAAGACCACATTTTGGAGGAAGGAGCATGTTTTAGAGCAGGGATCAGCAAACTATGGGCCACAGGCCAAATCCAACCTGTAGCCTGATTTTATACAGCCCACTATCTAAGAATAGTTCTTTACAGGTTAAAGAGCTAAAAAAAAAAAAAAATTAAAAAAAAAAGGAAGAATGTGGAACACAGACTGCATGTCACCTGCAAAGCCTAAATTTTTTACTATCTGGCATTTTTTAAAAACTTTGCCAATCCCTGCCCTACAGCAAAGGACATGCTCTAGGACTATGCATAAATCCCAAAGTACACTTGCCCTAAGAAATTGTAATAATGAGCCCAAGAGAATTTAGAGAATATGTCAAGTAACTAGGGGCAGAACAAAAGTCAACCACTATTTAAAGTCAGGAACCTAATTCGGAAAGCCGCAATGTGTCATTTGCAATGTCCAGCGTAACCACAAACACCCTAGACGTGTGTAGAAGCAGGAAGATTTGACCCATAATCTACAGCAGAGGTCAACAAACTACAGTCTGTGAGACAGCCTCTTGTTTTTTTCAGTAAACTTTTACTGGAATCCAGCCATACCCATTTGCCTACATATTGCTTATGACTGCTTTTCTGCTGCAGTGGCAAAGTTGAATAGTTACCACAGAAACCATGTGCCCTGCAAAATCTAATATACTGATTTTATGGCCCTTTAGGAAAAAATTGCTGACCTTTGATCAGGAGAAAAAAACAGAGGATGACCACAAGATGACTCAGATGTTGGGATTAGTAGAAAAGGACTTTTAAAAATAACTATTTTAAATATCGAATAACAAACAACAACAAAAAAGATGGACATGATGAGTGCTCAGATGGGAAATCTCAGGAGTGACAAGAAACTATTAACCAAATCAAACTGAGATCTTAAAACTGAGATGTATCATATTGGAAATGTAAGCAACAGGTTAGAAAAATACTAGATGAAGAAATCAGTGGACTTGAAGATAGGACAATATAACAATTGAACTAAAGAAAAGAGGGAAAAATATTTTAAAAATTCGATCAAAGCTTCAGGGGTATGCGGGAAATATCTAATATTGAAATATATATCACTGGAGTCCCAAATAGAGAGGAGAGACAGAGAATGGGACAGGAAGAAGTAATGGTGAAAGCTTTCTAAATTTGGTGAAAATGTCAACCTAAAGATCCAATGAGTTAAGGGAAAAAACAAGCAGTATAAGTGCAAGAAAAACTACCTAAAAGAACACTAAAAATAAACTGCTCAAGACCAAAGACACATAGAATGCATCTAATTTTTAAAAGAGCTATATTTGTTAATTTTGCAGCATCACACGATGCTGAATATAGTGACTAAGATTCATGAAATCTTAACCAAGTAAGACATTGTTAGAAATGGTGAGGGTAGGAAGAGGTAGAAGAGGGACTCATCGAAGGAAGTAACAAAGGGGATCCAGAGAGATTATTAAAGACAAAGAAAGAGAAAAGGGGCAAAGAGACTTACAAAAGTATAAAGTGAGCACATGGCAAATTCTGCAGAAATCAAGATGTAGTTCCATCCTTTTTAGAAGCACATCGTTAATGGGGCTGGAGCCATGAGGTTGATGTCACTGTGGACAAGTTTGTCTTATCCTATTGCATAGGCACAAACCACAATGACCTTGGATATATAGGAAATGATTGAGACAAGGTAGACAGTGGGACAGTTACAGTTCAACCACTCTCTGGCACTAATGGTGAATGTCCTTCATTGCTTGGGAAGATCAAGTCTTCAAATGCAAACAGTTATTAGTTTCAGTTAACAGTTATTTATACTACATTGGGCGGATGACAAAGAGAACTCTAAAAGAGGTTTTGCAAGTAGAGAACTTTAGGCTCTTTTGTAGCAGGGACATTCCCCACCCCCCCCCCCAGCACACTCAAAGACTGAAGAACAAATAAAATTGTTGCCAATGGTTAAAATATCCAGATTTCTGCTTCTCTGGAGAAGACCAATAATTATTTTAAAACCTGGCAATTTGGGACTTCTTTTCCTACATGGCAACATGGCATTGCTGCGACTAATTTTTCCTTCATTTAGATGGCATCATTCTGTAGTTTGTCACAGTCCTCACCCTTTCTCATTATTTCCCCGACTCTGATGCCAGGTCTCAGTTACTATGGATCTTCATGCTTGTGAGAATTCTTCTTCTTATTATTATTATTAATTACTATTATTTGTAATAGAGTTAAATGTAAAGAGAAAGGTTTATTTTACCCAACTCTGGCAAAAATGGGAAAATAAAGGGCCGAGAAAAGACACATGTTCCAGAAAATCAAATTAAATGAAATTAAATAAGGAAAGATATATACCAAGTTTCTTTGTGGAAATGTAGAATATGTTCATACATTGAATATGCAATGAAAGTATGCCACGTACCTTTCCCATGTCTCTCACGTCATTAGCAGCGTGAGGCCTACTTCAGTTCCTTGGAGTGGAAGGAGTGCTTTTTGTTTTCAAATGGATCTTTGTCCTCCGAATAAAACACAATCATTGCATTGTAACAAAAATTAACAGTACAGAGAAAGTGCAAATAAGCGTAAACACCCCCCACTCACCGTCAAGATGATCACTGTAATAGTTTATATATGTTATAGAGTCTCTGCTTTTAATTCCCATTCAAATGTCATGGTCGATATACCCACCCAAATCCTTTCTGTGTTCCCCGAGGGATAATGATACAGTGTCTTGTGTAGCTTAAGCAATGTCACCTCTCCTGAGACCAGAGAATGGGCCGTTGGTTGCTGTTTTAGCTAAACACCTATTTTCTAACATTTTCCCAACATTACATGTCTAGAATGAACAACTTGGAAGGTTGCCGTTTTGGTGTGCGTGGGTTGGAATTGGAGGGAGGGCAAAGACATTAGTCTGATTTCTTGGAATACAGCCAGTTGTTGCATGAGAACCCAGAGGTGGTTTTCCTTGCTCAAACTTCTGGTGCATCTCTGATTTTCTTTCCAGAAGTCTCTTCAAGACCTGTGAAGCTTTAGCTCTGGGGGAAGTCTTCCTCTAGGCAAGCAGCTTAATCACACTGGTCCTCATTCAGACAATGCAGGGTGGAAACTCTTGGCATTGCGGGGCAAGGTACTGTCAGCCCAATTGCTTCAAACTATGTTGGCGAGGCCCTGTTTAACCTACTAGAGTAAACGCTGTTCTGCAAACTGGGATGAGTTTTACATGATGAATTTTCTTAAGGAAGCAAATACAGCAATTCCAGGCTAGCATAGGTGGCAAGGCCAGTGCCTTTATTATCATCAAGGACTCAGAGTCTCAGAGATGAACTAATCTGTGAATAACTGTACCATTTGTAATGTCATAAACAACGAGTAATGGGGAGAGGGTGCAGTGGAATTCTGGTATTTGCAACCTGTCATCCTATTAGTACAATGATCAGATTTGCTACTAGGTTCCACAGCAAATATTCGGTATCATGTTTGTGCCTTCTTGTTATAATTTGTACCATATTAGTTGCATCTCACCATATTAGCGACTTTAAAATGTTTTCAAAATTATATCTCTTGGGTTGATGGAAATGGAATATTCTGAGGTTGTGCAAGTATTAGTCATATTAAACTTGCCAGCTTTCCCTTGAACTGATACTTAAATGAGGTTTTAATATAAACAAAATGTGCTTCTGAAATGCGCTTCCAGCTACAACCAATTTCTCTCAGTCCATTAGCCACTTTGCATCCGTTTTAAGAAACTTGAGATTGTACTTTTATTGAGGAGCCAAAGTCTTTGCTCAACTCATTAAGTCAAGTTGTGGGAAAGTCGATGCAAAGGGCTGTGATGTTTCCTGAGCTACTTGGGCCCAACAGTTGCAGTATTCCCACCAGCACCAGGCCTCAAACAGGCAAGCAGCTCTTGAGATTTTCCCACCTGTACCTTTTTGTACCACTTAATGTTTCTTTCCATTGATTCATGGAAGAGGTCGGTAAATCCAATGGGCAGCTTTCACATCGTTATGCTCTTTGTATTTCAATAGTCACTGTTTTCCTGCAGTAGATGGCGGGAGGAGTATTGAATAGACAAACTTCTGGGTTTTACTGCATTGGGGAAGCCCGTTTAGGAACCAATTTAGGAATGACCTAACTTAGGCACTGTTTGGCTTTATAACCAACTACATGGGATTTCTTGTTAAGGGAGCCTCAGAGGCATGGAGGGCCCAGAGTATCTGTTCTTGGCCACATAGTACATCAGTCACAGCAGCAGGGGCCCTCCAGTGTATGTTGCTGAGCACTGCTATGCTTAGCTATCGTTGGCCCTCATGGGAACACAGACATTTGCCCAGGAACCCATTGCTCTGAGCTCCAGAGAGCTTGAGACTACTTACTGGGCCACAGCAGGGAGGGAAAAAAGGAGGGTCAGAATTCTAAACAATTACATTGGTTATAGCAAACACATATCTCTATTGAGACAAGGGTGAAGGGAAATAGGGGGAAAGGATGGGAGCGGGGTCAAAAATTTCAAAGCAGAAATTTAATCATTTGCTCGTTTTCCCAGCAAATGTTTACTGAGGATCCCATTAAGTGCCAGACATTAAAATTCAGAAATAAGACAGCATTCTTGTCTTCAGGGAGTATACAGGCTAGAGAGGAGTCGTTTTTGTTCACTTTAATATAAAAAGTAAAAATAAAGAGTATTTTTATGCTAGTACTGACACCCATGAATGCATTTTATTGAGTGCTTGCTGTATGTCACGTGACCTGCTAATGATTTTACTTTTATTATCTCACTGAGGCTCACAACAGTTCTCAGATGCAGGGATCATCATTCCCATTTTATCACTGATAAAATATTCCATAACATGCCAGGATGGCCCAGCAATACAAAGTCTGCAGTGAGGATTCACACCGAGACTCACCAGCTCCTCTGCCCATCTCTACACCAGTTCCAATGGCCAGGGGTTGCATATGCCCATTGGCAAAGCCTGGTTTCATCTGCCCACTCCTGTCTCTGAAGCTGCTCCAATTGGATCATGCAAACTGAGGGTTGGACAGGGAGGTTCCATAAGGGAAGCTCAGTATGTGTCCCTAGAAGAAGGGGAAATGGATGCTGGCAAAACTAAAGTGCATAAACCCATGTAAGATGGTACATGCTCTATAGGCAGACACCTGTCTTATACTCTATTCCCCCTGCATTTCATAAAACCAGCACAAGTCCCAGGCACAGAAGGAGACATGCCACAAATCAGTCATTCCTTTGCCAAATTGAGGCTGTAAATTCTTGGAAAATATTGAGAAGGTAGCATGTCACTTCCTCTCCTTCTGGATAAAGAAAAAATAAAATGCCATAATGAATAAGTACATCATAAAGGCTTTTGTATTAGGATGGAGAGAGAACTTAGAAAATCAGAGAGAAAAATAAACACTGCCCCCATTTGGCAGGAGCGAGACTTCCGGGGTACTGGATATGTTTAAAATCTTGACCCAAGTGGTGGCTATATAGGCATGTGTGTGTTACGTGTGGGTTTGTGCACATGTGCTTGCATATGTGTGAAACTGTACACTTAAGATTGGGGCACTTTATCACATCAATATTATTCTCCATCAAAAAAGTAAAAGTGAAGCAAAATAAAATAAAACGTTCCATTCCCATTTAATTTGGGGAGCCACTAGGAGAGTTACATTGATCTCTGTTAATTTCACGCCGAGTGGACAAGCAATTTTAGAGATCCTGAGTGCAGTATCTCAGCAGATTGTTGAACACTGGTATAAATAGGTTATTTCTATCCAATGCTTGCCCATCTTTCTGTAGTTCCTTCTCCCTCATAAGTCCTAGCAATGAGTAACCTGTCTTGATCTTGGCAGAAATGCCTTCACCATGGTATCAGTGCCAGAGAAATTACTGTTTGTATTGAACAAATTTAATAAACTTAGTATCCAGGAAATGTGTATTTTTGCCTTCATATTTATTATCAAATTTGCAGATCACTATCCCTCTACTTACTTAAGCTCCCTGGCCTATTCAGAGATTCCTCTGTGGTTTGCACTCTTAGTGCCCTCTCTGCTGTGAGTTTTCTTGGGGTGCACTCACAACTTTCTTTTGTTCAGTTGCATGTCAGCATTTGGGAATTGGCCACCGTGTGAATAGTTGGCATTGAGGCTTACTCCCCATCACCAATTTTCTCTGCAATTCAATTGTCTCCAACCTCGCCTGGTCCAAGCCACTACTCTACTGCCTGGATGAGCACAGCAGACTCCTAACTGGCCTTCCCACGCCCACTTTGTCTCAAGACCACGATCCGTTCTCAGAGGCTAGGGGGCTTTGAAATAAGGCATCATCTAGTTAAATCCCCTCCAGTGGTTTCTCATTCTTCTTGGAGCAAAGTCCATGCCCCACACAATAATGACTAAGGCTTTACAGAAACTGTTCCTTGCCTTGCTCTCTAAACTCACACTGGCCTTATTACCAGGTCATTTTCATTCTGTTACCACTGTTTCTGACCTAAACCTTGGCCAGTGTCAACTGGTCCCTCCTCATGGGGAGACCAAAGGGATATTTTGCCTGGCTTTAGAGAAATTCATCTCCAATGCTAGAAAAATAAGAGAGCTCATTCCTCCCTAATTATGACAATGGAATTTTTTAAATATGAAGGATAATATTTGTATACTTATTAATTAAATGAATTAATTTATTCAATAAATGTAGAGCACTTCCTTACACCCACGTTCTATATCTCAAGCTGGGACTTGGGTAATTAAGTGATGGTTTCATTGTTTTTTATTTTCTTTTAAATAATTATATATTTTAACTATTTTATAATCATTTTTATTTTTAAAAAAATCATACCCATGGCCTTGGCCTTGTTAACAAGAGAATCCAGTAATGGGATGCCCTTATTGATGAACTAAGAGATGCCTAACCGTGTCTCTGTCAAGGTTAGTCTTTGTAGTGGCCAAAATATTCTTTGAAGGCACTAGAAGTCAGGATCATGTGATATGAATTGCTAGAGCTTCAGCGAAAGGGAAAGACTGCTTTTGCCCCTGTGGCCAGAAAGACTAGAATTGGAAATGATCAACCTCGTGTTTTTAAGGGGAGGAGTCTCTCCTGCCCCCACACTCTGGGTCCTACCTGTGCTAATGATGCTTCTCTCCAGGGCCCTGGAGAGCCATCCTTTGGTGTCCAGATGGTAGGACACCTTAGATACTACATTGAAGACTTCTGGCTCAAGATGCATCTGCCTTCTCAGGAGCTCCATTCTCCAGCAAGTAGTGCAAAGCAAGGGCACTATACCAGCATATTACATAAAGGTCCCAGCCACCGATTAAGTGGGATCTCAAGTCATTTTTTACATTTGCTTTAGTGCTTAGTAACATGGCTCTTTGATGCACATGGGTTTAAAGTCCAATGCCGATTGTCCTATCTTCCCTAATGTACCACTGTGGCATTTGATTGCTGGACCGGGTTAGAAGCCTCTTAAACAGATGGGCCACCAGGAGCTTAATCAGTATTTGTTTCACGTCATTGCTTTGCCATTGATTAATTATTGTGCTTGAGCTGATAATTGACGACTAGATTGATTATTTAAAAATAATTCCTGGGAGTATGAGAACAAGGAGTTTTATATGTGTCCACTGTGTAAGCAGCTCCCGGCCTCCCAGCCGGGTTGCAAATGGGGGAAAAATTGGTTTTGAATTGAATATTTGAATATGTTTACTTTGTTATTAAAATGATTTAACATGGAAGTTTTCGGGTGGCAGTAAATAGAAAATGTCATTCTGCTCATTTCAAGGAACAAGGTTTGAGGAATTGATTGGATAATCAATTTGGTTATGAGCAGAATTTCAAACATGGAAATAATTTGCTGACACCTCCCGAGGGGGTGGCCCACTGAATTCTCTGCTCTGTCTGTTTAACCTCAGGACTCCAGAGCAAGGGAATTGTAACACCTCCCAAACTTGATTTATGGGAAACAGCTGTCTCCTGCTGGTGTCACGGTCATAAAACGTTTCACCATCTTGGGGTGAGTCTTACTTCTTGCAGAGCTGCCACATGTTCCAGCACGTGGGAACATGAATGGGTGCAATCAGAGAGGAGGAAGAGAAAACACAATCAGGGGAGTCCTTTGTGCTAACAGGAGCTGAAGATTAAATTGAAAACTAAGAAATAATAGGGAAGAATCCCTTGGCTATGATAGGCTACCAAGGCTAGACTATTGATCCACATCTCCATGGAACGAATGCATATGCTTTTCTGTTGGCTTTCTTAAAGCTTGTATGATAACTCAGTCCTCCAACTCAAATGTGAAAGAAATGGCTTGTGTCTTTATTTATTTGAATTCAATTTAATTTTGAATCCAGTCTCCTATTCTACCAATCAGGCAAAACATTCACTTTCAGTAGTGTTATACTGCGCTCTTTTGCTTGGGCTGTGGAAATCTGGGAGGTGAATGGTACCAAGAAGGCATTGCGGATGAGACAGGAGCTATCAGTTGACAATGTTACCATGGCAACACCCACTCTCCCAGGGGCCCGTGGTTTCTCTTGGCTTGACCGCTCTGTTGCTTCTCGTGAAGCTGGGAACCACTTAGTGCCCAGCCTACCTTGGTGCCCCATGCAACCAACATCTTCTTGGGACCCAGAGATGTCTGTCCCACACGCAGTCTTCAGAGCTCATTTTCTCACTGCATCACCTCTCAAAGATGCTCTCACTCTCCCCCATCACCTTTCAGGTCTCCTGCCTTAATCTCTCCCATGTACTTCTGATACAAAGGTTATAGACTCAAATACCTACAAAGCTAAGGCAGATAAATGAGTGAAAAAGACCTGGAATAATATAACCAAGAGAAGTGGGGACTAAAGTAAACAGGAGAGTACATTTCCAGTTTAAAGATATTCAGAAGCAATGAAATAAAACACACCAATCTACCACTCAAATGGGTCACCAGTATATATTATATGACTCTGACCTCAGCTAAAGGGAAGAAAAAACAATCACCAAATACACTTTACTTTCAGGCTAATTCTTTGTTTTGCCCTGTGGCAAGAAATGGGGTTGTTAGTGAGGGAGGAGGGAAGAAAGAAAAAACAAAATATGGAGAGAAAAAACACAGTAATATTTGAACACACATTTCCAAGAGGAAAAAGAGAGTTTGAATATACATGGATCTAGAAACATCTACCTTGAAGAGAGCCATTATTTCATTAAATTGATTGCAGCAGAACCACTTCTATGAATTAGATCTCCAGGAAGTGGTGCCAGCATAGAGGGGGGATGGCAAAGTGAGTCCCCCCGGACCAGGTGGGAAGACTGGTGCATCTCTGGGGTGATGATACATTTCTACATATTGAGGTTCCAAGATCCAGACCACAACTGGACTCCTGTGCTTGCTTGCTCTAAATAAAATGAGATTTCTCCCCAATGGGGATAGGAACCCTGTAAGTCTCGAAAAAAATGAGCACTGAATGAGTGTGAAATATATAAAACCATAATAATATGTTCATTCATTTGTTCATTCATTCATCCAATCTATTGTCATCTATCATCACATATTTAAATATGCCATCTATATTTATGTATATATCTAATCTATCATCTATTCAAATCTAATTATCATCTGTAATCTACCTATTTATGTTTGTCCATTAACACATCGATATGCTACTTCAGTTTAGGGAGTATCATAGTGAAAATAAGTATTAAATTATTTCATTGTAACCGTTCTATATGAACTCCATATCTGACATATACGGAGTGTGTGTGTTTCCTCACCTCCCCGGCCAAGTGGTTACAAACTCCAATGCCTACAGGGTCAGGCTGTAAGGCAGATTAGTGAATCCACTTGCCAAGCAGCACCTGGTCTCGGGGACAACAGGCAGTGGTAAGACCACGGGGCTCCAGCAAGCTAGCTTGCTACCTGAAGAGGGCAACTGCTCCTCAGCACTGGCTCCTTGCCATCCTGAGTGTATACTGTACATTGCTGGATCCTCCCAAATCTCTAAACAGTTGTACTTCTAGGATTTTTAAATTTTTATTTTAAATCTCCTGAATTTTAAATATTGTTAAATAAGTTATATTAAAAAGAGATAAACTGGCCACCCAGAAATACATCTTCAGGTTGTTTACTGCCCACCGATTTGTAACATCTACATCACACGTTCACTACCCCTGCATTCCGAGAACATGTGCAGAGATTGGTACAAGGTAAGTCTTCAGTAGAATATCTGTGGGATTAATGGATGCCCGCACACACGTCAATATTTAAAGAACAGAGTGTTTAGTTATTTTCCCCCAAGTTTTCCTACCAGGCCATCTTTTGTCCTCTACGCCAATCTGTAATGAGAGATCATGTGCAGAAGTGACTCGCACCATCAAAATAATAAGGAAGAATCATAAGGAAGACAGATTCCCCTATGTCCCTAATTCTGATGACAAAGTGTGCCCAGCCCTTCTCTCAAGTCGGGTCACCCAACTTCCAGGTTGCTCATGACTGGCCTGGTTTTAGCACTGAAATTCCTGCATCTCGGGATGCTCCTAAGCCTGGGGCAAACGGGAGAGTTGGTCACCCTACTCACTCCCAAGCCTCTTTATTGTGATTCTGGGGCCTCTAAAATGCTATACGCAGAGAGGTCTGTGCACACAAATGATTGCATTTTTGTCAGCTGGTGGCTGTGTTGTTTTCTTACCGCTTGGAGGTTGCCAGCTCTGGGGCTCTCTCCATCATTGCTTAATTGCATTTCCGCAACTTGCTTGGCTATCATGCAACCTGATGGGCCTACCTTGGGCTACTTTAACAGGTGCCTTGCCACTTGCCCCAGTGCTGCAGATGATTCCACATTTAGTTAATGCATTTTAATTATTCAGGTGACATTTTACCTTGTGAAGTGTTAGGCAGAAATGTAAATCAACCAGGGGCTCAGATAGGCAGTCTCTCTTTGTGATGTGTAAATATATAACTAATGGTTAAAACTCAGACCGAGCAAGAGATAATTTTCCCCTCTCCCTTAATGTACATGGTGTGTTTTAATATTAATTCCTCCTTTATCCATATATCAATAATTGAGCACTGCATCAATTAATATGCCGGGCAAATTGCATTCCCCGTCCTCTTGTTCACGATGTATTTCAGTAATGGAGATAATTTTCAAGATAAAGTATACAATTTAAAATGGATTAAAAAGAACAACTAATAAAGGAGAATCGATTCAGGGAAGAAAAATTTGGGATAATTTCAGGAAATTTTAACTGTACGTCCAAGCCTGTGGATTTTGTAAGAAGAGCCTGTCGAGATGATCAAGTTTTATGCACCCTGCAGAATTCCCCAGGTCTTCGATTGCTAAAGGATGAGGGGAGAGGGAGAAGGACTACACACACTCTCACACACACACCCCCCCAAATCTGCCCCGCTAATGAAGCCATATGCATCCTCGGGCCGGCTGAAACAGGAGTGCTAGGGTGCTTTTTGGAGGCTTTCCATTTGCAGGGTTTAGTTGGTGGGCTTGGATTCGCATCTGATCTGCCGACCCGGCACAGACGCTGTCGGCGCCCCATGCCCCGGGCCCCCGGGCGCCTCGCAGTGCACACCCTGGCCGAGCGCCCTGGCCGGGCACCGGGCGGCCCCTGCGCAGCGCTGGGCAGGCTGCAGCTGCGGTGGCCGGCCCCGCAGGCTCGCAGCCGCAATGACACCGTGGCGTCGGTAGATGGCTGTAGAAAAGTGTGCTGAGCAGCCGGGGGAAAGAGTAATGAGCCTGGGGAGGCCTTGACCTGACTGGATGCTGCTTTTATCTGAAGTACATTTAAAGAGATAAAGGGGAAGCCGGGTTGCTGCACATGTTTTCTCTGCCGCCGGAGTTCTACTTTGAGTTTTTAAAAAATTCCCCGCCGCTGGCCTGCTAGAGCCTGGGTCTCGGTGCAGATGTGCTCGCCTCCAGAGGATCGGCCCGCCTGCCTCTAAATTCCACCGGTGGGGACTTCGGTGAACCTCCCACCAGCCATCAGGAAATGGTGGCGAATCCTCCTCCTCATGGCTACACCACGCTAGTGTTACTACCACCGGGGTTCTCAGTGTTTGCTTTTGCCACTCTTGCTAGCTGCCTAAAGAACTGTCCGGATTTGCTCATTAAACAGCCAGACCAAGAATTAGTTACCTAAGCAGCCTTGACAGGAAAAGAGGAAAGGCTGGAGTTAGACAGGAAAAGGAGAGAGAGAGAGAGAGAGAGAGAGAGAGAGAGAGAGAGAGAGAGAGAGAGAGAGGGAGAGAGAGAGAGAGGCAGCCTGAAGCAAGTCAGTTCACACAGTGCCACTGAAGGAATGCTATCCTCATAAACTCATAAACAAGCACACCAAACCTTGTGTAAGGAAAGAAGAGGGACTCTGAGGACTTGACAGAAAAAGGCAAGATTTTCTAGCCACTGGTTTCAGTTTTCCTTCCAGATACTCTTGGTGAAGTAAGGAGACTTCTGTTTGCTGGCAGAGCCCTTGATCTCTCTTTCAAGATGATGATGTATTTGTGGGTAGGTAGCCCCTCTGTGTGTGTGTGTCTCTCTCTCTCCTGTCTCTCTCTCTGTCTCTGTCTCTCTTTCTCTGATTAATAAATGGACTTCGGGGATAAAGATTGCAGCCCAGAGTAATCGCATTTTGTGTAAGGTGATTATGCTTGTGGCAGAATAATCTTGCACTGCTACAGTGCATGTGCCTGCATTTCCAGTGGGAGTTTAGGCAAGACCTGGTTCATTAGCATTAAGCTACAATTGTATTTGCAGTTGCAGAAAGGAAAGAAAAAAATGCAGGGGGGAATGCATGCTTTTCTCTTTTCTTGAACCATTGATGGTGGTGAATTCAGAAAAAAAGGAAAGGTCTGGGAGCATGGGTTCAGGCATGAAGCAACACTGCATCACTTGTCGCTGAGCAGGGTTTCATTTAATTACCAGGAATGAACTGTCCTTAAGAGCGGTAGCTTTGTTTGTTTATCTTTTCTCCCAAAAGTGTCTACTTATTTGTCGCTTTGGGTTTAATGTTGTAAATGAGAGTAATGTGTTTTATTTGCCTTAACCAGGTGTGTGTGTTTGTGTGTGTGTGAGAGAGAGAGAGAGGGAGAGAGAGAGACTGTGTTTTACGAGATTGGCCTTGAAAAGGTGGATTTAAATGTACTTCTTCTGGCTTACTGATAAATATGATTTAGTTATTGTTTTTTTCTTTTCCTGAAGATGGGCAAAGAAATAAAAGCATTGAAGTGATAACCTGTGGTTATGAATTGCACTATTTAACTGTTGAAGCACTTGGGAAAACAGTAATCTAGCACGAATGGCTTAGAAAAATTCTTCCTTGTGGTTTGGATCATGTTTTGGGTGCCTCGTTTAGTTAGGCCAATAAAGGACATGTGTGAATTTGTCATGCCAGTAATGAAAGACCTAGCTCCGTGACTTCCCATTAAAGCCCGGGTATTCCCTGCTTTTCCGAAGGAGGGAGGCGTTTGCAAGGCAACCCTCCACCTCCAGTTTTCATCAGCAGCATCATCACTGTTGTTTTTCGTTGCTCAACATACTTAGATGAAAGCCTCTTGCCCCCCTCCCTCCAATCACTCTGTTAGTCCAACTCAAATACATGAACTTGTCTTTGCTGTGAAGAAGAAAGTCTCTTTGTTGAATTCTTTGTAAACACGTAGGTGCCTTGACCTCTGCTGGTTTGTCAGCCGTCTTTGGCCATTAGTGAGCTTGGTGATTTGACTGACCCCCCCCACCTCTTTTCCTTTTGAATATTTTCCTTTGAATTAACTTTAGCTTCATTTCCACACCGCTTATTTTTGTACAATTCAATGCAGTGAATTCTGGCAGTTCGGGTCAGACCTCTCTCTATTGTTATATTTTCATTTCAAGGCAAGTTTGGCAACGTAAAATTACTGGTTTAAATGCCATAAACTTAATAAAGATAGTTCTTTACATGAAAAACACTGAATTCTCCTACCATTTATTTTTGACTGTGAAGGTTGAAATGGTTAAAATTTTGACTCTTTATTAATGTTGATTCTTTTTAAGCATTAAAAAACAGCCGCATGGGATCACGGCATCTGTTATTAAGGAAATAAGTATGCTAGTATTTTAGGGGCAAAGTCTTTAGGTTTTCGTTTTGTGAGTGGATTCTGGTTCTTTGTAAACAAGTTTCAATCCTTTAGGTTGTGGTGAGTAACAGTTACCAGCCACACTCTCTCTGAGTTGCTAAGTGGTGGCCTTGATGATATTTATGAAGTTTGTTAGCTCTTACACATGGATATGCTTATAATTCAAAGCAGAAGCAGGAGACATGCAAGTCCAGGGCCCTGTCCCAGGTTCTAAATTCTTGCTGACCTGCTTCCTAGTAGTCAATCACTGACTTTTAAAAAGCCATGTCTCTCAATTGCTGTTTTCCTCTTTCTGATGCATTTTTTCGTGTTACATTTTTTGTTAACTGCATGTATCAAGTTGGAAAAAGAAAAAGATTACTATCATCTTGCCCTGTGCTCAAGTATGCTATTTACATCTTTAATTCAGGTTTTTTTCCTGCATTCAAAAAATGGCAGAGACTTTAAATTGGAACAGCTGGATGCAGACTGTTTAAGGAGATATGAATTAGCGAGCTAGCATTAACGTTGTAAGGTTTAAGGGTTTTTCCATTCTTTTCTTTCCCCCTTCTCTTTTAATATGGAGGTTCTGCTGTTGCCTTCTCGTCTGTAAATAAAGATACTCAAAATGTGGCTGATATCTCTGTTTAAGAGCTCATCTTGCTTTAGGAAAATGAGTCCCAGCTATATCAATGTATGAAAGTAGTATTTGCTGCTCTCTCATGGATATAAAAATGAAAATGAGGAGACATGCAGATATAGTAAAACAGACTCCATAGTCAGTTTATCCCTGTCATTGTTTCTTAAATTTGTTAAGTAGGCTCTTTCTATGCACCTATCTGTGTTAATAGCACATGATTTCCACGAGTGTATTTTTATTAAGATGTAAAACTTTTTGTTGGGAGGAGGCCGTGTTGTCTTCTTCCTGCTACTCTATACCATCTCCGTGATTTTAGTTTGTCAGGATTGTCTTTTCAGGAATAGAAAGGCAATGGAATGCTTTGGAATAGTACTGATTAAAAAAAAAAAAACAAACCAGTGTAGCCCCTGTCAGCCAGTCTGAGAACAGAATTGCCGTTATGAAACATTTAAATCATTCAGTCCAACTAAACATTTGACCAGGCTTTTCTTAAATTTCTTTGTTAAGTAGTTTTTCCTATAAAAATAAAGTTAGTTATTTTCACTCTACTTCATTTGTCCCAAGGAAGGACAGTTTGGTGGCCAAGGGAAAAGAAAGTTGAGTTCCCTAGCACTGTTTGCTAACTTCTGAGCAGTTTTGATTCACCATACTGGGGTACAGCCAGTTCTGAGGCTTCCAGAGAAAGCAGGGAAGTCACTTTTACCGAGGACTTAGTGTATGCTGGCACCAGGCCACCAGTGCTTTAGTCTCCGATAAAGCCCTCTTGGCCAGCACAGCCTCCATTTCAACTATGGTTGTGTAACTACCCCTGTCTTCATCTTTCTTGGGGGTACAGCCACGCCTCTCCTTCTCAGGGCTGGTCAGGCCAGCTGGCAATTGACATTTACTCCTCTAGCTCGGAGATAAGGTACCCCTAACCCCTGCCCCTCCTGTGCTGGACCAGCTGGTCTCCAACCCAAACTCCACTTCAAGGGGCGTTCGTTTTTCACTTTGGAAACTCTTTCTTTCTCTTTACTTCTGTACTCTTAAAATAGAGAACTCTTTCCATTTTATTATTTCTCCTCATATTTTTTCATTTATATGCCAAGAGCTCATTCTCTGCTCTTTTTACTTGTTTAATACCGTACTTCTTTCATTTTTTTTTTTATCTTTTAAAGAAATCATTTTGCAATGTCACCCAACCTTTCAGAAACAGATTTTATCCATACATATTTAGGCTTAAATCGAGACGGAGAAGAGCAACAAGTAGACAATTTCCGAGTAATGTTGAGAATACAGGGAGGAGCTGCGGTTATGTCAGCAGACAGGGTTCCTGCCTAAACCCATACAGCTCAATCGCTTTCATAAAAGGAATGAGCAAAACATGCATCATTCTCCCTCCAGGGTACGGAGAGTCCTGCGTCTCCTGCTGCATGGTGCTCTTTGCAGAAAAGTTCAGCGACCAGGATATTCCGCTCCCAGCCTGTCCTAAGCAGATGTGTAAAGGAGACGAACTAAACTGTTGTCTCTCCCCTGCCCTTCCCAGGTATTGAGGGACCCCGCTCTGAGCTCTGCATCCCCCACTCAGCCTTTACTTTCCTGAAGGCCTCAAGGTTTTTTTTTT
>PVKH010011540.1:0-17727 GCA_004027955.1 Chaetophractus vellerosus
ATGATAACAGAAAAAGAAGATATGTATAATTGGCATTTCTAAGCACCCAAGGTATCAAATAGATTTGTGCTGATTTTGTTACCTTAATTTTGCCACAATCACTGATGCACCTTGGTTGAGTTAACTGCTAGTGCTACATGGCAGAGGCAGAGTCTAGAAAACCCAGTGTATCTATATAGAAAGGGATCTTGTCCATTGCAAAAGCATGACAATATTGTTTTTTTACTTAAATATATTTTTTTATTTTTTAACAATAAAATTCCAACAAAGTTCCCTTTCTTGAGAATAGAAAATAGAAAATCTCTGGTGGTCTGCAAAGAACAAATTGTATATTTCATTGTCTTTCCCCTTTTATTCACAAAGCTAGTTAAGAGCAGCAGATATGGTATTTAGAAGATAAAAAATTGAGGACTAGACTATTCATTGCATACTCATTGCATTAGATATGTATGTGATTTTCCTTTTTTCATCCTATGCAGCATAAGAATCCAGGGAGAAAAATATCTTTTATTAATCTTTTTATTTCCCAGGACCTAGCATAGTAGTTGTCAAAAGTCGGGCCCTGAATCTCTGTTGAGTTGCAATACCTACTTATTGGACTCACCAGGACAGCTAACAAGGAGATGATGGACAATGACCATCCCAAGGAACAGAGAGAGTCTACAACTACAAGCAAGATAGTCCTATCCATCTGTCCCATGGGACCTAAGTCCCCTCTCAATTGGAGGTGGAGTGGGCATCACCATCCAAGAATCCTCAGGATGGGGAAGGAATGGTGGACTAGAGTAGACTTACTGGTATTCTACTATAGACTTATTGTTATTCTAGCAATGGAAGAACTTTTATCATTGATGTGCAGGCAGTAACCACCTGAAGTTCTGAGGGGAAGGAGGGGCAAAAATAGCTGTAATATGGGGGTATTTTTGGGACATTGGAATTGTCCAGAATCACGTTGCAATGACAGATACAGGCCATTATATAGCTTTTCATAACTTACAAAATGGTGTGGGAGAGAGTGTAAACTATAATGTAAACTATAATCCACACTTAGTGGCAATGCTCCAATATGGGTTCATCAATTGTAACAAATGTACCACACTAATGAAGGATGTTGATAATGTGGGAAAGTGTGGGAGGGCTAGGGAGCGGTACATATGGGAATCCCCTATATTTTATAAGTAAAATTTATGTAATCTAAAGTTTCTTTAAAATAAATAAAAAAAATATTTTTTTAAAAACTTTTTAAAAAGTGCATATTAGGTGAATTCATATAGCTTGTTATATATCCCCGGCAGAGATATGCTCATAAATATTTACATGTGATGGCTAGCTGTTGAGCAAGTGGAAAGACACCCATTATTCCTAAGGAATGGATATGGGGATCAACAAAGTCCCCATTTAAGGAAGGAATAACTTAGAGAACATCTCTTTCACAGGCAATCTAGTCTCCATTTTACCCCTTCAAGGACAGGGCTCTCAGACATTAAAAGGCAACTGTTCCATATTTGGACAAGTGATTCTTACGTTGATCTAAACTTTGTGTATTTATATCTTTTGCCCATAGGTGAAAACTCTGTGCACCCCCATAATATAGGACTTCGAAATTTTGAAGACCATTCTCATATTCTACCAGATTCTCCCAGACTCATTTGTCTACTCTTTCTTCAGAAGAAGCAATTTTTATATACATCCTAATTATTTCCCCCTCCGATTCACATTCTGTATTTGCTAAAAACTCTTTATACAGTGGTGTCTATATTTAAATGCATCAGAAATAAAAATCTGATTAGGAATATTTAATTATATTATTGTAAAGAGATAATATGTAAAAAAAGAACAAAATGAAGATAAGGAAACAGCATGGTAAACAAAGCTAAGCTAGTTTATTACATAAACATTTTGTCAAGAATTTTTTTATGTCAGGCAGAGGCTAAAAACTGAATATTGTACTTCATATTCTGGGCATGAACTTAGGGTCTAAATAAGAAATACAGAAATTTAAGGTGAAAATTACAACTCAGTGGGCTATTTCTATTAAACAATTCTGAAATTGTTATTTTAATTTTACCTTATTAATATACCCCAAACCAGCACCCTTCAGTGTTACAAAATGAGGTATAAAGATCATTCTTTTGGTTCCTTCTCTTTTTCTTTGTAATTGCCATGCTGAACATTTGCTGCCTTTCTATAAATTGGCAATGAGTCCCTCTTCCAGTTTCTAACATAAATCTCTACAGCAAGAAAAGAAATTAGAAAATGAAATAGCTGGTTCTATAACAAGGTAATGACACTTCAAAGACCAGAAAGCACACTCCAAACAAAATTCTCTAAGTTATTCCCGTTCATATTCTTCTGCTCTTTCAAAAGAACCAAGATTCCGGTCTCTTCCATGCACAGCTTCCTTCTTCCTGTAGATCAGTTCCTTAAAATTTATTCGAAATGACCCTTCAGTGTGTATATGATATATTGTGCTGGCTACACCTTTTTATATGGGCCCTGAGAAAGCCAGATATTTTCTCCCATTCCCTTAAGTGAATGGATTCTTTTTTATTAGATTTCCTGGGATTTGTGGTAGAACTATAGAGAGTGAATTTAATTTCATTACATTCAAAAGAAAAACATCCAAGAGAATCAAGGCGCTTTTTTGTTTTCCAGTAGATTTCCTGGATGAAGATGGAGATATATATTTAAAAGGATAACCTATCAAAATAAACCATACTGCTTGGGGTTTTGCAACTATAATTATAAATCCCTTTGTCTTTTCTGCCCCATCCTTTTCACACAAATACTCTGTTACTGAATTGAATTATTTTGTTTTTTTAATGACAAACCTTGAATCAAAGAAATAAGGCATTCTGATGATAACTGGATTTTTATGTGGAAGAAGCAATGTATTTAATGATGCACATTTCAAAACCAAACAGCTGTTTCTTTAGAGTTTTTGACCAATTATAAAATGAAATACATCTTTTTATTTGAACAATATATTTAACTTGTTTGGGATAGAGTATGTAAAGGACATTCTTGTATTAATAGCTACAGGAGTACAGGATACATTGCAATAAATCGGAGTCCCATTTTTTAAACAATTAGGGAATGATCAGAAAACACAAGAATTGGGGAAATGATATTCATAATCTGGATATTTAACCTCATCATTTAAAGAGTTAGTCCAATAGGTATATTGTCATCTATCCTTTTAAAAGATTTCTCTCCCTATCCTCAAAAACATATTTTGTGTTGATATTTTTGGAATATTACAGTCAGACAAACCAATTACCTGCTCCTTGTCTGCTAAGGATAAAACATAAGTTATGAGGTTTAGCCTATAGGTGACTTACACAGCAGTTCAAAGGAAAAAATAACTTTTAATAAAGTTTTGAGCCCATGCTTGTTTTCCCAAGGCACAATATAGCTGTTATTTATAGTTTTACTGAAAAAGCTAGTGGTGAATTTTCAGCACTTCATGTAACTAGCTTTCTGCTTGGGAAGCCAACATTACATTCCAAACTCTGCTATGAATTTATCTCTGACAGCAAGAATTGGAAGGAGAGAAAATTCTTTTTGAGAAATCCATAATTAAACAATAATAGTGCTGGTATGAAACCAATTGCAGTTTTGTAAAATATACATCTTTGCTATGACTACTAAGAGAGTTTGTATCTATTGCTCTCTCTATATAATTAAAGTTATAGATATGTGATATTCAGGCAATGCAAGTCTGGTAAAATCTTCAGTAATTTATTTGTGGGGGTTTTTGCTTGTTTGTTTGTTGTTTTAAAAAATATCATAAAGTCATTTTTGCTGAGCAGAACTGGGATATCTAAAAGCATGCTCCATGATTGAGGTTTTTTTCTGAGATATTATTTGAAAGACCACTAGTTATTTTTATTTGAATTTTCTGCAATTTGACTTTATTTAAAAGGCCACTTAATGTAATGCCCATATCTGTATTTCAAACATTGTTTATTCACCACCTGGACTATTACATCTTCCTTTACCCTCCCTTATAGTACATGATGTGCTGCTGTTATCTGATGGAATCTCCCAAACTAACTTATTTCAATGTGTTTCAGTGTACACATATGTCCTTTCACACATAACTTTAGGAGTTATTTCCCAAATCTTTTTCTTGTGAAGTTCCCAGCTATAGCTCATTGTTCTACCCATTCCTCCTTCAAAAAAGGAAAAGCATCCCCTTTTCTCTAGAATCCTTCCTATTTCTTGCTTTTTATTCATAAGAGAAATGTGTTCCTTAGTTGAGAAATCTGTAGTATGTGATATACCATTTTCACAATTATTCATTATCTAAGATCTCCACAATTTTTATTTCCATGATTCTGCTGAAAATGTACTCTCAAAGATCTCAAAAGCTGGCTTCTGATAAAACTCAATGACATTTACTGACTAACATGGCAAGATGTTCATCAATTTATGCTATGCTGTCCCTTTTTTCCACAGAAAGAGTATTCCTGATTTTCAGCTGAGTACATGACAACCTAGAATGTAGACATGTCCCAAACTCCCTTTAGTTAGGAATGAATATACAATTTATTCTGGCCAATGGTATACAATCAGAAATTTCCTGATATATTTCCAAGAAATTTTCTTCATAGGAGAGTGCATACCCTGTTTCAACTTTTGCTCCTTGATATTGGTTGTAATGTGGATATAATTGTTGGAAGTCTGGCAGCCACACTAGATCATGATTTGGAAGCTAAAGAATATGGCATAACCTAATAGAAGGATACTAAATCTTTCACAATTTCATGTAGTCGCTCTTCCAGTCCTTGAAACTCTACCTACACACTTTTTATATGACATAAAAAATAAATCTCTTTTCTCCCTCACCTAAATCTTAAAAAAAAAAAAATATCAACCCTCCTTCCAAGCAATCTTTCTAGCCTGGAATTGTTAGACCTTCAATCACTCCTATGCAAATCCTTTGGTACAGAAGACAGTGAAATTTAATTCCACACGATGTAAAAATTCTGACACATTGGCCAGCAATATAGTCAATCTTTTCCTTTGCATTCAAATAGGACCAATGCTCTCATTGTCAACAAAATGAGCCTTCTGCTTTTCTACTTCGCACTCTTATTTGTATGGTTTTTACTGGCTGAAATATATTCCTTCCAGCTTCCACCAATTAGAATCTTATATATGGATGAAGAAGCATGTGAGAGGTTATTACTACAGAGATTTTCTTTAACTATTTTGTCCGAAGGACTCTTGCATTTCTTTCAGTAATCATGATATTACTGACTGTATCTTTAATTTGATCCTTAACATTTAATGTTTCATCTCATAATTTGCTCAATCAAGTACAAATATCCATGTTTTGATATCCTACCATGCCCAAGAAAAGGAGTATGCAATTTGGTATGGATGATAAAATAACTTCAGAAAAAGAAAAATATAGCTACAAAAGAAGTTCAAATTGACATTGTAGGTCAGATTAAATAAGTAGTATATTCACATATGGAAGCAGAAAGAAATTGCAGAAAGAGGTAGTACTTGAAGAGAGCTTTGAAAGATTGGCTAGGACTTTCACAACAAGTGATGGAGATAGAGGGAATATAAAGAAAAAAGGAAATATGAAAACCAAGCAGAGAAGGGAAATTTTACTGGAAATTTTGGAAAAATAAGGTAATCTTAGTTTACCTACTTTATAGGTTAATATGGAAAAGAGAGGAAAATAACATAGAAAAACATATTTGGTCATATTGCTAAATGATTTCATTCCCAATGTAGAAGCTTATTCTTAATTGATATAAACTTGAAGATCTTTGAGAGGAAGATGATGTGACATAGATTGCTTTAAGAACTCTTATCTAACAGAGATGATCAAGAAGTTCAAGGGAGACTGAAGCCAGACATAAGAAAACTTCTGAAAATCTATATTTTTACAAATTTTATATTGTCTTTTTCTGTAACTCTATTGTAATATATGTGAGAGCAGAAATTGTGTCTCCTTGATATACTTCAACTCTCACTGTTAGACAAATATTCATATTTCATTAAATTCTTATTATTGAATTGAAAGACTTTTAAAACTTAAAGAGAAAAGCTGTTTAGAAAAAAATTGGTGGAATGCCAAATCCAAAATTGATTAACTTCCCATATTTGCCAGAAGGTCATGAACCACTGAGAAACTTTTTCCTATTTTTTCTAAAAACCAGATGCTGGTATTTTTAATCAAGAAATATTTCTTATATGTGTGCTTATTTAAACATACAGCTCATACATCTGGGAAATGCAACACAAATAGAAATATTCACATTCTTAGGAATTTATCATGGCTTAAAGGTATGCAATACAAAAGATGTATTCACAGAACTGCAAATGGGAATAATTTATAGTGCAATTGCAGAGTTCAGTTAAATAAATGAAGAAATGATTTCTTCACTTATAAATGAATTATGCAATTATAAAAGAAAAACATTATAAAGAGAAAACTAAGGTTTTAATTCTAAAAAGTTATATCAGTCTATTTATTTTTTCATATATTCGTCAAATCACCATTCAGCCAAAGCATTCATGACATGTCCATTGTCAGGCATTTTGATTCATAGAAATTTCTGGGGAAAAAATAGCTCACCTCATATAACTTTAAGTATTCTCCCATCCTGATCCAAACACTACTACCTTTTTGCTAATAATCTATTCAGTTATATATCTTTAAAAAGAGAGAGATATGTCCATGTTTTATGGTTTACTAGGACGTCCTTCCTAAAATTTATCAGAAAGATCATCTTACCCAAAAAACACATTGTTACTTAAGTAGAAGTTACGTGCTGAAAATCTCAAACCCAAACATAAGACCTATTTAAAAGAGAATGTGTGTCATTTATTAAATTCACTATAGATCTTTTGTATGCTAATAACTAGGTTATTCTAATCTCAATAATATTATCTGAAAGAAAATAAGACAAAATGCTATTTAACTACATCTTACAAAAGAACACATCTGAGAAAGTTAATGCATTGCATTTAAAAATATGCAGTTAATTTCAACACATTTTCAAGAGTAATGTGTCTCATTACACGTGGTTCTTTATAGGGAGAAGACTCATGCTAAATTTGTAGGTCATTGGAATTTCATTGACAGACCCACAAGAACCTTCCTTGAAATTAGCCATTCCTCACATAGTTTTCTTTTCTCCAGACTAATACAGGCCTCTCTCCTTCTAATCTACAGTGTGCCTTGGTCCTGTTTATCCACATTTCACTATTTCCCTAAAATACAAAGTAGTTTCCTTTGTATTTGCTCATGGCAACTGATTGGCAAGACATTAAAAAATGCCATCTTTAAATGAAAATATTATGGTGGTGCTCTTGAAAATTAGCATATAAATTACATGAGGATAAAAATCTATCTTGTTCTACACAATTTTTATCCTGAACTTAAAATATTCCTCACAGTTTATATATGAACTGAAATATTCAGAATGTCATGTGTTTAAATTTTACCTAATGGATAGCTTACATCTGGGTTCACATTCCTAAAGATGCAAAAGGAATCTCACGAGGAGAAAAACAATTTTAATAATGAGAACCGAAAGCCCCTCTTTTCCTTTCACACATATATATATATACTCTTCAGTATAACAATGAAAGTAAACATCTTTTGCATTACATATAAGATCCACAGGTTACCAAGCGACTAGCTTGTCTTAACTATTTTTGAAATTCATATATTCTTAAAATGATACTACTTTATCAATCAGACTCTTCTCTTTAACTTGTAGGCTAACCATCTTTAGCTTACAGACCATCTTTTTTACTAATAATGTAGATTTATTAAGATAACAGTTCTTTTCAAAATCACTAATAAGAAAGGTAGAAAATATTTCATATTAACACATATATACACATACACAAAACAAATTATAAAAAATGAATGTATTCTTTTGGAGTTTTATTTTCCTTGTTTAAAGCAACTATTAAGCCAGGAGTTCATGTCTATTATAGCTTTTAGAATCAAGGGGAATAAAAGTTCTGTATTGTTTCCAGAAGTGGCCTTAAAATGTGTCAACAAACTGATGATAGTTTACTATGATTCTCTGGACAGATGTTAAAGATCTCATGGTACTTAAAGAGAGAATGTGAATAATACCAGTGTCATGACATGTACTTAATAAGGTAGCTCCTGATAGCATTATTAAAGATTCAAGCATTCTTAGAGTGCTTCATCTCTTCAAACACATTTTTTTTTATCACATTTAATTCTGTTTCTGTCCTATGACTAAGCAGATAATCATGGCCATTTTTATTCAGTTAGTCACTTCTTGAATTGTTCGTTGTTGCCTTGGGTATAAAAAACATCATGTAAAACACAATTCTATTCAATAAACATTTGCTCTTTTTTCCCTTAAGAAAAACTGATTTGTAGATAAAAAGACAGTTAAACAAAAGAGGCTTTAAGTCGAGTGTTGGTTCTAAAATCACTATTTGGCTCTTTTACATATACCTCTTATATTCTGGTATAAAGTAGATCTTAGTAAATTTATTATTGTTCTTAGTGAAATTTCACTTTAAGGTGACATGATTACAATCTTTACAAGGTAGTTTAGCTGTAAGTCTCATGCATTGAATTTACATACTCTAAATATTCATAAACATTTTCCAACTTTGTTATCAATGCCTTTGTTGATGATGGTTCTCTTTTGTTTAGAAGTATATGGCCAAAAGAAAATGAAGGTTGTGCTGCAAAATCAGTACTCTGTACAATGAATATATAATCAAGTATTCTTAGATCAGCTTATTTTTAAATATAATTTTATTTTTAAAAGATTTTTAGATTACATAAATGTTACATACAAAATAAAGGGGATTCCCATATGTCCCACTCCTTACCCCTCCCAAAATTTCCCACATTAACAGCATCCTTCATTAGTGTGATATATTTGTTAAAATTGATGAACACGTATTGGAGCATTGCCACTAAGTGTGGATTATAGTTTACATTATAGTTTAAACTCTCTCCCACACAATTTTGTAAGTTATGACAAGCTATATAATGGATTGTATCTGTCATTGCAATGTCATTCAGGACAGTTCCAATGTCCTGAAAATGCCCCCATATTACACCTATATTTCCCTGTCAGTCCCCTCAGAACTTCCAATGGCCACGGCCTCCACGTCAATGATAAAAGTTCTTCCATTGCTAGAATATCAATAAGTCTATAGTAGAATAGCAGTAAATCTTCTCTATTTCATCGTTCCTTCCCAAATCCTGAGGATTCTGGGATGGTGATGCCCACTGCACCTATAATTGAGAGGTGGCTTAGATCCCATTGGGCAGATGGATGGGACTATCTTGCTTGCAGCTGTAGACTCTCTTTTCCTTGGGATAGTCATTGTTCATCATCACCTTGTTAGTTGTCCTGGGTGAGTCCAATGAACTAGAGAGTAAGTGTTGCAACTCTGTTGAGATTCAGGGCCCAACTGGCACATGGAAAGCCCAAAGGTTTAAGTCTCCTGGACATAAACCTATCAACTCAAATACTAACTATAGGTTCAAATAGAAGAGGCAAAAGAGCCATATGTAAGGAAACCTTAACTGAGTCCAACTCTGTCACACTGGGGCCTACTGGCAGGGCACCAAACTCTTGAGCTGCCAGCCCTGCCTATAGTGTCTGGATATCTCCATAACCCACAGGAGCCCTGCTGTTTGAGGCAATATTTACTTTGGCAGTCAATGACACCCTGCTGAGACGTGCATAAGCATAACTTCTGGAATGACCTCCTGACTCACTTTGAATGCTCTTAGCCTTATAAACTCATTTGTCTTTACTCTTTCCCCCTTGTGGTCAAGTTTTTTTTTTTTCCAGTTGAATTGCTAGCTGTTGCTTGGTAGTCATCCCTTGATGCCAGGGAGGCTCATCCCCAGAAGATATGCCCTGTATCAGGGGGAAACTAATTCATTTACATGCTGAGTTTGGCTTAGACAGATGCCACATTTGAGCAACAAGAAGGCTTTCAGGAGGTATTAGATCAACTTTTAAAGGCATAGGCATTACTTGCATATGTGGTTTAGACCAGACCTGGACTTTTCAATTAACAATTGTGTAGCACCGTAGACCCTAAAAGGTTAGATTATTATTACTTTTTAATCTGGAAAGATATTCTTATATCAACAGCAAAGTCAATATTTCAATTCAATTCATTTCATATTATCAACTACTTATTATGTGCCTGCTATTTGTTTGACACTGTATAGTACTAAATTTAAAATATATATATACAAGTTCTCTTCCCTTATAAGACTTATTTTTAGGAGGATGTATAATTGTAAATTGTGCTGAATTCTATGATGAAGAAATATATAGCATCAACTAGAACTCTCATATATTGCTGTTAAGAATGTAAAATGATTTAACAACTTAGGAAAACAGTTTGATAGATTTTTATAAAGTCAACATATGCTTAATTTATGACCCATCATTTATAATTTACCCAAGAGATGATAGGCTAGTCCACACAAATATTTATACATGAATATTTTTATAAACTATACCAAAAACCTCCAAAAGTTGAAAGCAATTTAAATGTTCCTCAACCTGTGAATGAACTAATTATGGCATTATCAATAAAATGGGATACTTCTCAGTTAGAGAGAGAAATGAACTACTGATACAAACAGCAACATGAATAGGTTGCAAAAACTGTGAAAAAAGCTAGACACACAATAGAGCATACTATATTGTGTGGAATTCTAGAAAAGAAAATGCTAATTTATAGTGCCAGATAGCAGAATTGTGGTATCCTGAGACAAGCTTAGTGCACACGCAAAGATAGACATGAAAAGTTCTGGGGCAATGTAAAAGTTCTATATCTAGATTTAGTGATGGTCATACAGGTGTGCAAATCTGTCAAAACTCATAGAACTGTAAACTTAAATGATTATATTTTATCAAATATAAACTATACCTCAAAGCCTGCTTTAAAATGTGTAGAGTAGTATGAAACTAAATAGCAGAGATAAATGTCTTAGTTTGGAAAGTGAGGTATGACATTCTTATGAAGAAAGACTGATGGAAATTAGATTTGGTGAATTAGTTCTTTAGAAAGTATAGAGAGACAAGGAGGCAGAGCGAAGAGCTTGCATAAGAGAAGAACATGGTTAGGCCAAAGCTTTACTGTAATAGGTAATAGAAAACATTTGAGGAACTGAAAGAAAAGTGTGGTTGGAATCCAATGACTGTTGGGAAAAGTAAGGAGAGATAAGACTGGAGAAGGAAACAAATACCACTTAAACAGTGGATATTTATTTGTTCACAGTTTTGAGGCTAAGAGAAAGTCCAAATGAAGGCATCATCAAAGTGATGCATTCTTACCAAAGACTGGCATTCTAGGCCTGGCTGTCAGCAATCTTTGGTCCTTGCCTCATCTGTCCCATGGCTATGGCCATTGTGGCCTCTTAAAGCCTCAGTTCTTTTCTGGGTTCCATTGAATTTCACCTTCTTGAATACCATGGCTTTCTCTCTCTCTGTCTGAGTTTCATTAGGCTTATAAAAGACTCCAGTAATAGGATAAAAACCCATCCTAGGCCAAATAATAACTATACCTCATCAAAAGGTCCTACTTAAAATGAGTTCACACCCTCAGAAATGGATTAAGTTTAAGAACACCGTTTTCTAGGGTACATCCAGCTCCATACCATATATGCTATATTAAGGGTAAGTTTTCATCTTCAAGATTGATTAGAAAGAGGAGAATAAGGTCAGGGCCATCTCTTCCCTGTGGTTAGGTAAGCTTCCTTCATATTTTTGTAAAGAGTCACATATTCTTGACCAACGTTAGAAATTTAGTGGCTCACAGATTCCTGTTCTCTATTTAATATGGAGAGTTTTTCTTTTTGTTTTTAAGACTTACAGATATAGTGTAGCAATTTGTAAAGTGTTCTCTACATTTTTACAGACATTGATGTGTAACAAAAATCATACCCTGTTTTTCACATAAGGGTCTTTTATCACTTTATGTTCTTGAGAGTTATCAATGGATATTACTAATTTGGATCTTGTTAGAAATGTTAAAAAGATAGATAAAGTCGTATGAAAATATACTATATATGTGTATATACATTTGACAACATCACTATTCATTGTATGTAAACATATATAATATGCAAATATACATATATATGTATGGATACACTGATACTTATATATAATCAGTATATAGGTACTAATATGCTATACATACATATATGCATGTACTATATATACATACTATAAACAATATTCATATATGAACACTATATCTAGACACAAAATAAATGTATATATTTATGCATAGCCACACCTACGTATCTAAGTTAAGCAAAAAGCCAGTATCAAACTTAGTGGTAAAATAAAGATACACTCCAATCAAACTCAGAATTATATATGATGTTTTTTTATTAGGCACCTACCTGTGTTTTACAGAATTTTGAAAACCATATCTTATGCAATAATGGAAATGAATATTGGAGATCAGAAAGTGAAATCACAAATATTTTTTGCTTATATGAATGCATGTTCAGAAAGCATAAGCAGGAAACTGAAAAACTGTAAGAAACAAAGACAGTCTTCAATAAAATATCTGGTTATAACATGAAGTACAAAAAACAATGACTTTCCTACATAAATTAAAATAAGATAAATATAGGAGGAAATTACAATTCATAACAAAACATAAAAGTTTAAATTTAATAATTTAATTAATGTAATTAAGAATTAAACTTAGATATGTCCAGGATGTATTTTAGTAAAATTTTAAAAGACTACTGAGTAAAAGCATTTGAATAACCAGAAAGTTATAATCTGTTTTTGGTCAGGAGTTCTCAATTAGAAATAAAAGGTATTACTTTCTAAATTAATCTATAAATTCACTCACAATACAAACATGACAAATTGATTTTTGTTGATTTTTGGGGGTAAGGGGTAAGAAAAAAATATCAAGACTTTTCTAAAAAAATAAATGTAAATGTAACTAAGAAAATCTGTAAAATAATATCCATAATTCAGGAAAACTATAGCTTGTCCACATGTTAAAATGTATTTTATTTTGAATCTATTAAATTTCCTATTGCTGAAGAAGAAATAGTCTCAGAATAGAAAGTTATGTATAGATCAAAATGAATTTCATTTTTGATAAAAGGGACTTTTCTAACAAAAGGGAATAAATCAGTAGGTGTTTGGGGGAAAAATAAACTTTGATTTCCTATGCTGCGCCATATTTCAAAACACACTGAAGGGGAACAGACTTTTTTTTTCACATAGCAGGTACTCAATCAGTATACATTTCATAAAAATGAAATCTTAAAAGCTATAAAAAAAGATAAGATTTATATGGCATATTAGCTTGTGGAGAATAAAATTTAAATAAAATATTGGAATGAGCATTACAGTAAAAAGCACAACTCACAAAGAGAAAATATTGTTTAATAATAATTTGTTTAATTTACAATTGACTCACCAAAAGAAAAAAGAAAAATAGCTTTGCATAGACAAGTGAAATACCAAAGAATTGTAACTGTTCAATAAACATTAGAAAATATTTCCATCTCACTTATAATTTAATAAATTTAGATAAAATAAGATATTTTAATTTAATTTTAACTTTATTTTATACCTAGATACAAAAATATGCAAATGTTTAATAATATGCAGTGCTTGTTGAAAAGTGGAGAAATATATCCCTTCAATACTATTGGCGCCAATTCTGTGGAGGAAAATTTGGCAATAGCCATCAAAATTAAAATTAAAAATGTAAAAACTTATTAACATAGCTCACACTACTATAAATGTATTCTGCAGTTTTCAAACAAAATTTTTATATCTATATTTACAAACAACATATAATATCTATTGAACTGCACCTATGAGCTTGGAACATCCTTGGAGGCAATGAGAAAGAGGTAAATAAGAAAGATAAGGTCCCTGAAGCCAATACATTTAACTAATTGAAGAGTTCACATCCTATTTAGAAAATGGTGTGATATATGTGTAAGCCTGGTCACAGAATAAGAATTTATTATAATAATACTCCTTAAATAATTCATCCATTGAGTACTTCTTTATTATATTTTAACATAACCACCCAATGGAATAATAGCAACCATTAAAAAGAACCTAGAATTATATATTCAGGTATAGAAAGATGGAAATAATAAATTCTTAAATGAAAAGAGCAAGGTGCATAATAATGTATCTTGTACAAACATTTCTTTTCACATGGATAAAAAGATTCTTGGGGGCTGGCTGTAGCCCAGTGGATAGGGCGCCGGTTCACCACATGGGAGGCCCCAGGTTTGGTTCCCAGGGGGCCTCTCTGGGTGGGCAGACCGCCTTGAGAAGGGCAAGCCGCCATGGGCAGGGCAGAGCAGCCACGGGCAGGGCAAAAAAAGCTGCCACAGACAGGGCAAAGCCACCATGGGCAGGGCAAGTTGCCTGTGAATGGAGCAGAGCTTCACATGAATGGAAGCAGAGCCACCCATGAACAGAAGCAGACCTGCCCGCGAACTCAGCAGAGCCACCTGTGCAGTGACCTGACTCGGCATGTTGCCACAACGAGGGGAGACAGAGCAGACACAGAAGAACGCAAAAAAATGAACACAGCAAGAACAAGCAGAAAGGGGGGGGGGGATATGTAACAACAACAACAACAAAAAATATTCTTTTGGAAAGATGAATGTAGGAATGTTAACAGTATTCTTTTAGAAATGGGTAGGGTAAGGAGGATTATTTTATACCCATTTTATAATTGTTTGATTTTATTTAAACCATATGCAAATAATATCAACAGAGATTATTTGATCAGTGATTCTATGAGCCAATTTGTGTGTGTGTGTGCTCAGTACTTTATTTAGATTTTTAAAAATTTATTGTAGTAAGATATATACAGTTCAAAATTTCCCATTTTAACCACTTTCAAGAGTACATTTCTGTAGGATTTATCACAAAAATGTGCTACCTTCACCACTATCTGTTATCCCAACTTTTTCATCACCTCAAACAAACTCTGTATCCACTAAGGAATAACTCCTTCTTCTCTTTGTTCCCCAACCCTGATAACCTATAATCTATTACCTATTTCAATGATTTGCATCCTCCAAATATGTTATTAATTTTTTCTTATACAACTATTTAAACACTAATGAAGTTTTTCAAAATAAATAAAGCTACAGAAAAAAATAAATGTTGTCTTCTTGAGGCCATATATGGAGGGGCTTTGTTTTTATGGTCTGAAGGATCATGTATTCTCAATTTGTTATAAGAATAGAATAATTCAACTTTTCATTTTTTCCAAAATCCTCAGAGTTCTCTAGGGAAACAAAACCAACAGAAGATATCTGTAAATAGTATGAGATTTTATAAAATGTTCTGATGCAACTGTAGGGATGCAAAAGTCCAAATATTGTATGGCATGCTGCAAGTCAAGGACTCCAAGGAAAGTCCTTGATGAGTTCCACAGTAGACCCTTGCTGTCTGAAGTAAAGATGGGAATTATCTTTCTGAATGCTGAAATCACTTCTTCTTTTAAGGCCTTCATCTGGTTGGATGAGACTTCACTAAGTGATGGCAGCAATCTCCTTAGTTGATTTAAGATGTAATCAGCCATATATGCAATCAAATCACTGATGCTTAAAAACCAGGAAATGCCCTTCTATTACAATTATCCCAGTGCTTGCTTGGCCAAACAAACAAGTAACTTTCACTTGTTTGTGAAACTGGTAATATTGTTGAAGTTATATTTATCACTACCTTCTTCCTTTACCCATTCCATGTTCCATTTACCCTCAGCAAACACCTCAGCTGGCCATGGTTCTTTGCATGGTGGGCTGACCCAAACCTTCATTCCTGAAGTTTCTGGGCCATTGTTAGTCCTGCCTGGATTGAGCTATTGCAGTTTTCCATTGACATTAATCACAAAGCATGGTAGAACTCAGAAAAGCCCAAGGACAAGTGTTCTTAACTTTTTTGTTCCATGGACCCCTTTGCCATTCAGGTGAAAGCCACAGACCCCTTCCTAAGTCCACACTATACTGTGTATTATTTAATAAATCTATCATACCCTCACCAACAAATCCCCACAAGAATAATGGTTTTTTTAATTTCAATTCAAGCTCACAGTCTCCTTGTTAAAAACCTCTGTTTTGTGCCTAAGAGTTGCCTCCTGAGAGCCTCCTTGTTGCTCAATGTGTCCTCTCTCTAAGCCAAACTCATCATATAAATGCATTTCCTTCCCCTCCAGCATGGGACATGATTCTGGGGGGATGAGCCTCCCTGGCACCGAGTGATTACTGCCAAGCACCATCTAGCAGTGCAACTGAAAAAAGACCTCGAATTAAAGGGGGGAAAGGTAAAGACAAATGAGTTTATATGGCTAAGAGACTTCAAAGTGAGTTGGGAGGTCATCTCAGAGGTAACAGTTATGCACTTCTCAGCAGGATCTCATAGACTACCAAAGTGGATACTACCCCAAATAGTGGGTCTCCTCAGGGCTCGGGAGACACCCAAGTCCTATGGTCAAGGCAGATAGCCCCAGAATTTGATACCTTGTCAGTGGGCCCTACTTCGGCATTTGAGTTCCTGACAGTGATAGAGTTTTTCTCAGTTATGGCTTCCCTATATATGCCTCATCTGTCACTTCCATTTGAACTTATTCTTGGTGCTGGAGTTGGTAGCTGTACATCCAAGAGACTTGAATCTTTGGGCTGTATATGTGCCAGCTGGGCCCTGAGCCTCAAGGAATTCCTTGCGCACATGTCCACTGCACTTCATGTGCGATGAAGTGGGTTCCTTGATCAGAAGCAATGCTGTGTGGAAAATCGTTGCAATGGATAAGGTCTTAAACCCACAGATGGTATTTTTGGATGCATTGTATGCAGGGAATGCAAGCCCATAACTGTAATATGTGTCTATTCTAGTTAGAACAAATCATTGTCCTTTCCATAATGGAAGTGGCTAAATGTAATGCACTTGTCTCCAGGAAACAGGCTGATCACTTTGGGTAATGGTGCTACTCTGGGGATGAGTGCGGTCTCTGTTGTGAGCAGATTCAGCATTCAGTAGTGGGTAGGATAAGGAGCCTTTGAAGGGAAGTCCATGTTGCTGAGTCCATGCATAATTTCTACCACGGTCACTCTGTTCATGAGCCCATTAAGCAATGAGAGGAGTGGCTGGAGAAAGAGGCTGACTTTTGTCCACAGAATGCATCAGCTTATCTACTTGACTACTAAAATCTTCTTCTGCTTATGTTACCCTCTGGGGAGCATTCATGTGGGATGCAAATATTTTCAGTTTTTACCCAGTTAGAACAGTCTATTCACTTACCTCTTCCCCAGATGTCTTTGTCATCAATGTTCCAATCATGTTCCTTCCAAGTCCCTGACCATCCAGCGAAATGCATCTCTGGCTATTTCTCATTCCAAGCAAAATGAACAACCAGGTGTACTTCTAAAATTTCTGCCACTAGGAGGATGATTTCCCAACATGACTGTCCTTCAGGGATATCTCATAAAAGTCTGCAGTGGTGGATGTGGCTCAAATGGTTGGGCATCTATTTTCCAAATGGAGGGACCTGGGTTCAATCCCTGGGACTTCCTGGTAAAATTAAGAAAAATATAGAAGATGCGGGGGCGTGCCATCACGCTCCACAAGTGGGACAGCCCCTAGGCCCCATGAGTGGGAGAGACATCTGGCCCCACAAGCAGGTGAGCCGTCTGGCCCAGTGAGC
>PVKH010011541.1:0-17718 GCA_004027955.1 Chaetophractus vellerosus
AGGGCTCCACACCCACAGGAATGGTTTAGCTTCAAGAACATGTTCTTTTCTGTAATCCACAAAAAGCTTCAAACTGTCACATGTAGTATCCTATCTCAAAAGTTAGGTTCCAGGAGAAAGAAAAAAAAATTAAGGTTTATAGTTTACTTAAAATGGAAATGCAAGGAATCAAATGTGATTCTTTATTAGTATTAATGCAATGCTATGCATCGTGCAAAATGAGTGCTTGTCTTTTCATGAATTTATGCAAACTACATTGGGTTAATAGGTTTCAACAGTTGGTATTTGCATTAGGGTTTACCTGACTTTTGTTAAACACATCTGGCAATATATTATATTAATTAATATATTATATTAATTAATATATTATATTTTAATGTCTTACTATATCTAGATGTTTTTGTTAAACACATCTGGCAATGTGTTATATTATTAATACATTATATTATAATGTCTTACTGTATCTGGTAAGACACTTTGAAAGCTTGACTTTTTTTTTTTTTCACATTCCCCCCCCTTCTGCTTGCTCTTGCTGTGTGTCCATTCCTCTGTGTTTCTCTATGTTCGCTTCTTGTTTCCCCCTGTCTCTGTGGCAACGCACTGAGTCCGCCCTCCGCGGCGGCGGCTCGCTCCGTTCATGGGTGGCTCCATTCCGTTTTCACGGGCGGTTCCGCTCCATGATTTGCGGGCAGCAGTCCTCCATGTTTTTTGCGGGCTGCCGGCTTCCGCTCTGCTTTTCACGGGTGACTTTGCCATGACCGTGGGGGCTCCGCCCTGCACGGCGGCTTGCCTTTCTCAAGCAAGGCCGTCTGCCCGCTCGGAGAGGTCCCGGGAACCGAACCTGGGCCTCCCATGTGATATCCCAGCGCGCTCTTTATCCACTGAGCTATCTAGCCGGGCCCCCTTGAAAGCTTGACTTTTGTTTAAGAGATTCTATTGTTGCTATTTTAATCAAAGGGGAAGAGGGGAGAATTTATTTTGAAGAGATTGGAGGTTAATTAGAAAAATATTGCATATATTTTTTGGTAAGCTTCATTTAAAAAAAATCTCTAGATCTAAGTTTCAAGGGAGGAAAGAAGGGTTTTTAAAATTTATCTTTATTTTTGGTAAAATGCATTCCAACATCAATTCAGATCTAGAGTCACTGTTATTCCCTGTACCTTAGATGAAAGCATTTTCACATTTCTCAATATCTCTTTATATTTGCTAGCTTAGATGATGATAAGACTTATGATAAATAAAAAGAAAGGCTTTACTATACTTCTAAATCATTGTAAAATTTCTTTAGTTAAGGGAACTTTGGTCCTTGTAAGTGACCACGAAGGGACACTATATCATTCTTTTGTGTTAATATACCCTCTTAGAAATAAGACATTCTCAGTTGCTAGGGAACAAGTAGTTGAAAAGCCCAAGGAACACTTAATGGAGAAAAAAAAAATCCACAGACAAACCATCCCACATTACTAAATTCAACTAAAATTAAGTGGAATTGATTTTGTGGATATGTAATATATAGTTGAGGTGACAAAGAATCCCTTTTCCTGCTAGCGTTAGTATTGAACATATATGAATTAACTCCTGTTAGCCAATAAAGGCAGTGAAATTTGAATGCTGATGGGGAGATATACCTCAACATTTTCTTTTAGTTCCATCTGTCTTTATTATGAGATGGAATGAGATTCATTCATCTATATTTGTATATAATATGTACACATCTGTTTTTATATTTTTAGCTTTTGTCTAGATGTTTTTCCCAGAACCCTACACAATTGTAAATGCAATAATGAGCTAATTTCATTATTTCCTAAGGCCTAGTGAAAATGATCTATTTTTCATAATAGAGCTCACCTTTTTTATTCATCATAATATAATGACTAATGAAATGAAAGTACAAGGCAGTGATTAATAAATACTGTTTATTTGATCGCAACTTTCAAAGCTTGGGGTCTTTGTTAGTACTTTTATTTTTAGGAACAGTGAATCACTCAAATAATGGGAGTTTATTGTAGAACTACTTATAAAAAATACCAGTAACAAATTCAAGGGAACTCTGAAAAAGCTGGGTTCCAGCAAGAACTCAGGTATTTATTACATAGTGGGTAGGGAAGGGCTGTCCGGGGCCAAGGTAGTCCAGGGACTGATAATTGTTGTTGGCCTTCAGTAGTTGGGAACTCTCTGTCCCCATTCTACTGTTCACCACTGACACAACTTAAGTCATCTCAATTACTGCCTTTCTTTCATGCAACCATTGATGGCATCCTCTCTGTTCTTCTTCTGTCTTATAATTTCTCCTTATCTTTTGACTGTTACTTCTAAATTACACCAAACTCATTGTATTAATTTTCTATTGCTCTTGTGATAAATTACCATAACCTTAAACTTATTGGCTTCAAACAACATAGATTTAGTGTCTTAGATTCTGAAGATCCATCTTCAAAGCCAGCAATGTTGGTCCGATTCTTTCTCATGCTGCCATTTCTCTATATCTCTCTTTAATAGTCGCATCTTCTACTTTGACTTTTAAAGGACATTTGTAATTACTTTGGGTCCTTCTGGGCAATCCAGGATAATCTTTTTTTTAAGGTCAGCTGATTAATAACATTAATTCCATCTGCAAACCAATTCCTCTTTGCCCTGTAACATAACATACTCATAGGTTCCTTGGATTCAGATGTGGACATCCTTGGGAGGGAAGGAGGATACCTGCCCACCACCATCAATTGTATCTGAAAACAATTGTCATCCAGGGGTGAGAACTTGTTTGGTTCATCTTATTATCATTGTTTATACAGATCTTTTGTTATCTGGTTACCTCACACCACACTGACTCAAAAGTTAGCTGCTGTATGTCTGATATAAGTTCTGATAGGATTAGTTAGGGACCAAAGGCAATGTCATACACTGTCACCCATGTGTAAGGAAACCTCCAGGGCTCTTCTTCCCACAGTCACTGTAACAGGAGGAAATTTCCGTGAGAAAGATCGCAGGGTTGTGATTGCTTGCTCAGAACTTGTTCCTTGGGAGGATAGTAAATGTGCAAGTGATGGGGGGTAGAGCTTGTGAGAATTGATATACTTAAGATTTAATATACAGAAATTTAACTGTTTCTCTTTAGGGAACTTAATTTGCTAATGAGCTGCAATTCTCTCCCCCAGGAGGGGAAAAAATCACAACTTCAAGATTAGTCTCTTTCTGTTCCAAACAGCTTTTTGGGGTCAATTATGGAATTTGTCAGTTCCAGGTTTGAAATCTTTCACAGTATTTTCTATTGTTCTTGGCTTTGCGCCTTGGTTTCTGGGTGCAAGGGGAGATTGAGGTGAAAAGGTTTCTGGTGTGCTTGGTCTCCACCTCTTGCTTCCCATAGACATTGGCCATGTTTGATAATAGGTACTTGGCCATCTCCTCAGGCTGCCTTGTTCCCCTCAGTTCTGGTGGGTTCTTCACTGTCATCCCTGGGCTAGACCTCCGCTTTCCACTGTCCATCCCTCAACTTCTGCTGTGAGGTCTCTGTATCATGACCTGAGGCAGGTCTTGAAGCCTGGCAGACATACGGGCCTTTAATTCTCATTGTCCTTTCTCGTTCTTCTTAAGTGACTATTGAAATATTCCCATATCTCCCCATGCCTACTCTAGCCAAGGGAGATTCAAGAATGGAGTGGCATTGCAGACCTGCCTTGCCTAAACATGTCACTCTACCATTGTTACCTTTGCTGCTTTGGACAATGATTTGCTCCTTTATGATGTAAAATGGGACTCAAATTTCCTCTACACTGAAACTCCAAAACCTGAATCCCAGTGTTCTCATTAATATAATGGTTATTTAAATGTAGTTTTCTAGATTTCTTAAAGTGAGCAAATGATACATGCATGTGGAACAATGAGCAGAGTATTATAGAGTGCCTAAAAGTAATTGGTAATATTAATATTCTAGGTCATCCAAAACTTGGAAGTATATGTAGTTTCCAATAAGCACCTCTGGGGTATCTTTATTGTCCATGGCATGTTGTAAGCATTATCATTTTGAAAAATCTTTTTAGGAATGATTTTTAAGAAATTATATGTTATATTTGAGGTAATTTTAAAATATATTATTTTGAAAATTATCTTGAAATCATAGATTTTAATTAAAGCAAAGCGATTTAGAAAGAAGTTGAAAAACAAGTAAAATCATAACCTATGTTGTCATCACAGCACATCTTGGTCTGAGAATGTAACAGGGAAAGAACATTAAAGTCTGTTAGTTGTTAAGATTGTAAGGAATAAAGAATGCATAGTCTAAGACTATTTTTTTGTTAAGACCTCTGTCAAGGAGGGAGGCTTGAACTACAGAATAACTAAAGCATAACAGTATACTCAGGAGGAAAAATATCTTGTCTTGAATTCTATGTATATACTATATTTTATAGTAGAAGAAATGAAGGTTAGTGTCACACAATATATGGGGAAGTTGATATGTGATTGGAATGGGGCTCTGTCTGGTGCCCAAATCTCATATTATTCTTCAGAAAAGAAACTGGATAAAATGGTAAAGCAGATAATAATAATTATTATTATTATTTTAGATTTATTTATTTTATTGCATATCTACCCTTCCCCCCTGCTGCGGCAACACGCCGAGACTGATCACTGCGCAGGCACAGCTTTCCCCGCTTGTGGGCGGCTTCTGCTTCCATTCATGGCCGGCTTTCAGTTCGTGGGTGGCTGGCTGCGCTCCATTCGCGGGCGACCTGCCCTGCCCATGGCGGCTTTTGCCCTGTCTGTGGCAGCCTTTTGCCCTGCCCACGGCGGCTCCAGCCCGCCCATGGCGGCTTGCCATTCTCAAGGCGGTCTGCCCACTAGGAGAGGTCCCCGGGAACCGAACCCGGGGCCTCCCATGTGGTATGCCGGTGCCCTATCCACTGGGCTATCGAGCCGGCCCCGATAATTATTTTTAAAAAAGGAAAACACTAGGAAATGGAAAAGAAAAGAAACTTAGGGCTGTGTTTGAAATATATTAATCATTAATTATTGCAGAAAAATGATTTATTTTAGTCGTGGAAAGGATTATAAATATATGTACATTATGAAAATATATTGTATAATTTTAAAAATTCAAGTGAAACCTTTTATTCTGAAAATTATTTACTAAACATATATCAGGAGACTTTTTTGGAAGCCATCAAAATACCTGTTACAACAAAGAATGTTCTATCCTTTGAAACCGAAGCAAGAGCTAGTTCTGTTGGTGGATCATTTATATAATTTTAATTCATTTTCATTACCAAAGAAAACATTTTCGATGTCATTTTTTATATTAAAAAGTATAACGGGATATTTCTATTGAGACTCTAGATTTATTCTTCCTTGACTTCATTTATTTAAAGTTTATTTGTGAGTTAGGTTTATTTTTTATTTTTTAAGTATTTAAGATTACCCTAGAAACAGAATTTGAGAGAATATTCTGTAAGAATTTGAGAAAATATGCATATGCTTAAATAAATTGTTTGTTTTAATTTACAATTCATTCATTTAAAATGTCTAGTAAATTATCTGGGGCATGTAGGTAGTGACACAATAAATGACATTACCTGTAATACATGATGCAAAGTACAGATTGCACATCCTGAACTAATCTGCACTGACTGTGAAGTATATTATCTTCCCTGTACCGCAAAAAGGAGGTTAGACTTCATAAAGAAATGAACACAGTATTAACGGTATAGAGCACAACTACTTTTCCCATCCATATTGGTTTTACTGCGATGAACTAAATATCCTGCATCAATTAAAGTACCCCATATCAATTAATCTGTTCAGGATTTCATGTTCCTAGATCCCATTTTAGGCTGAAATGAAACAGATCTTTGGTTTGGATCTAGTTCTTCATGGATAACCTGGGTCTTTAAAACAGGATTTGGTAATCTGCTGCTTAGCAGTAAGCATAAACAATCAGTAATATCTGGGAATTTTAAATGACTAATGTGCTTTGAATCAAATAGTTGCAATGAAAGTCTACATGGGTGAAGTTCAAATGAGTATGAAGAACTTCATAGTTTGAATAAGTCAGTCTTTTACATCTTTTTACAATCTTGATTTTTTTCTACTTTTTTTTTAATTAAAGATTTTTTGGGTCTACAGAACAGTCATGCATAAAACACGGGATTCCTATTAACCACCCTATTAGTAACACTTTGCATTGGTGTGGGACACTTGTTACAATTGATATCACATTTTTATGATTATACTAGTAACTCTAGTCCGTGGTTTAACTTAAGGTTCTCAGTTTGGTATTGTGCTGTTCCATGAATTTTTAAATAAATGTTTATTCTAGTACCATATATACAACCTAACATTTCCCCTTTTTGGTAAAGTATTGATTTTTAATCAATTAAATAAAAAATTGTAGTTCATTTAGCTAACAAGCTCTTTTATAAGTAAATGTTCAAGTATACATCTGTGTCCATTTAAAGCCGACATTCACCAGTAACATCCGTGTTCAGCCAGGACCAGACTTTAAAACCTGTTGGTAGTAAAGCATAAGGCTAGAGTTCTGCCAGAAAAAAAGCGGGGTTGAACTGGTTCCTGTCTGTGTCTGGATTCACTTCTCACAAGACAGTAGAAACCTGCCAGGCCCTGGCTTTCAAAGATGGTTTAGTCATGCGTGTGTAACCCATCTGTTGGGTGCATAAGGGATTTCCTTCTCAGCTCAGCACTTCAGCCACAAACATGACCACTGTGTTCCCCTCCTCCTCCCTTCCTTTAATTCTTCCTCTCCTGCAGGGTGTATAGTACAGGATCTGTAAACCCAGGTACAGCTTTTGCCACTCTAGGGTACTCCTTCCATAGACTATAAGGTAAGCCAAAATATAGTGAGTTTTGCCTTAGCTACTTAGCTTATATTCAGTATAGTTGATACATTGATTTTTTAAAAATTCAATTTATGTTTGGGAAAAAAAAACCCACAATGTTAAAATTTTAACCAAAGCTTTAGTGAAGGCCTCAATCCTGTGTTTGTGAACTACCTCTGAAGTGCCTTGTCTTACCTAGGTGAGCTTTAGCAGCTATTTAATTCTCTCTCTCTCTTGCACACACACACATACACATATATAACACACATCCTTATTTCATAAGTTTAACTAGCACATATTTAAGAGTCAGTTTCTGCAGGGGAGGAGAGCAGTAGGAAGCCTCCCTAAGTACATTCTCTATTGCATTTCCTTTCCTTCCATCTTTGTTCGCCCCATAGACACCCACCTGGTTTGACCTCCCATATTCCAACTATCCGTTTTGAAACTCTGAGGGGAGTTAATGCCACGTCTTGATATTGGGGGTAGAGCTTCAGCCCATAAAACTAAGCACAAATCCATGTGGTGCAAGATATTTTGCCACCTGTTGACATGATCTACTATTTTGGTGAGCTAATAGTTTTATAATGAATTTATATTTATCTATATTTTTCTTGACACACCTAACTCCAAAAAGTTCAAAATGAAAAAAAAAATGGGGGGGGGGTAGGGTGGTGGTGGTGGTCACACATTCTAGTGTGACCTTGTAAAGCAAATAAGCAATTATTGTTTTCATTAAATTTCTTTTCCTTTCACACAGATTTATGAGAAATACCAAGATTTGTATACTGTGGAACCAAATAATGCCCGCCAGCTGGTGGAAATTGCAGCCAGGGATATCGAGAAACTTCTAAGCAACAGGTCCAAAGCCCTGGTGGTGAGTGTGGATTGGATCTACTCATTTTATAATTTTCCACTACTTATCTATTATTTTTTTTCCAGGCTTCAACTAGCTGTATATAAAAGTCCCTGTTGTGCCACATCCTGGTTAATGTCAGACATCTTAATCATAGATAATCAAATAGGTCTAAAATTGTACCTCTACTTACTACTAAGGCATCTTGTTGTATTTATTCACTATTTTTGTTTCCTCTTCAGTGAATATCTGTTCATATTTTTTTGTGCACTTTTATTTTTTAAAATTGATTTGTAGGTTATGTATTTTTTATGGTAATTCCTTTTAGTTATATTTGATGCAAATATCTTTTTTTTAATTTGTGGCTTAACTTTTTACTAATTTTATGGTGAATTTTGATGAAGTGACATCCTAGTTTTAATGTGGTAAAAGTCAACCTTTCTTTTACTTACTAGTGTTTTGTGTGTCTATTTGTTTAAAAATCTTTCCCTTCCCTGATGCTATAAACAAATTTTTAAATAATTTATTATGAACAATTCCAAGTTTTGCCTTTCACTTTAAGAATTTAACCCATCTGGAACTATTATTAATATGTAGTTTTAGCCTGCCATCCCCAGGCAGATATCTAGTTATTATCAAACTAGATATCTGGTAGGCAAGTCCCCCACTATATCCTTCTTCAGGGGCATCTTGAGTATTCTTGAACCTTCACCTTTTATTTAAGTTTTTGATTCACCATGCCATTATCCAGGAAAATCCCTATGGGGATTTTAATTGGTATTATATTGAATCAGATGAAATTGGGAAGAACTGATATATTTCTGATATTTTGTCTGTTTATAAACATGATATTCTTTCCATTTAGTGATTTTTATGCCATTCTATAGAGTTTTAAATATTTCTCCATAAAATTCTTATACATCTTTTGTTAGCTATAATTTTGTCATTTACATTTAACTCCCCTTTTTCTACAGATCTCCACACATTTATGAGTATTTTTCCCCAGGGTGACTCTGAATTTCCTATTTACTTAACACTCACAGTTCAAATTTTTAGTTTGTCATATTTATATATATCTTGGCTCTCAGAAACTTTCTTTGCTTTCTTGGCCACAAAATCTTTACGAAACTTCACTTCTTATAATATGCAGGAGGTTGTTGTAACGTAGCACAAGAATTCTGTGGTGGTTTGAAGCTGTACGTACCCCAGAAAAACATTTTATTAAATATAATCCATTTCTGTACATGTAAACCCATTGAAAGTAGGATCTTTTGATGAGGCCACTTCAGTTAAGGTGAGACCCCCACCTCATTCAGGTTGGGACTTCCTATTACTGAAATTCTTTATAAACGGAGTCAATACAGAAAGAAAGCCACAGAAGCAAAAAACTGAAATCAGCAAAGCCTGGAAGAGAGGGGAGAGACCAGCAAATGCCACCATGTTCCTTGCCATATGGCTGAGGAGCCTAGGATCTCCAGTAGCCAGTCTTTGAGAAGAAAGTTTCGTCTTGATGATGTTTTGATTTGGACATTTTCCCAGACTTGAAACTGTAAGCAAGTAAGATCCCATTGTTTAAGCCAAGCCATATCATTGTATTTGCTTTCAGGAGCCTAGGAAACTAAAACAGGTTCATTGGAATATTTGGTATGTCATATTGCTAAAAGATGAAAAATTTAATATATATAATCTTGAGGAATCCAAGGTAAGACAAACTTTCATGACTGGAATATGCATAGTATAATCACTTCAATATTGGGGATGTGAATACAATTTTAAGTGTCATTTAGAGATGTAAAGTATATTTGCAATGGAAATTTATCTAACTAAAACTAGGTACTTTCTACTCAAATACACTAAGTGATTAATATTCTGTGACAGTTGACAATGTTTCCATCTATATTGATTTTATCAGCTTACATTTTTCCTCCAGATGTAGGAGGCAGGTAATCTGGACATCAAAGTCTCATGGAAAAGGTTTTAATAATAAGATAGGATGTATCATGATTTAATTAGTTTAAAATGGAAATCTTTTGAGATTCCTTTCTTTTTTGTCATTTGGAATTGAAGCTCAAGACACCTGGTGCATTATTTGTGTCCTGTGGGGGGATCAGTGACTGTTTACATGCATGATGGCAGAATAGAGAAGACACAATGACTAATTAAATGAAGAATTCGCTAAATTGTATTTCAGGGAGAAAGATTCATGTTTGTTTTCAAACTAAGTTCTTTATTTTATTTCTCTGGTTCTACACAAATAGAAAACTCATTATTTGGAAGAAAATATTTTGAAGCTAATTGAAAAAGAGGTGCTGCATAGAACTCTAAAGGAATGTAAGATGTCATTACTAATTTACTTCTATTTTTGTTGTAAACTTACACTCAGGGAAACAACTACATTAAGTTTAAAATCAGGACCTTCAAAGATTTTATTCTCTTGCTTAAATCATAGTTTATTTGGCATATGCTTTTAAAGAAACAGCATTTGTAAAACCAGTCTTTGAAGTAAGAGCTGTGAGTGGTAACAAAGGCACATTGAATAAAGGGTGCTATAGTACCAAATGGAGAAAATAGTATTACTGTCATGAAAACAGGAGTGAAAGCAACAACCCAGCCTTCATAGTGACGCTAGTAACTGCATCATGAGTTTTGTTAAAGGTCAGGATTTTTATGTACTAGTTTATGATCTTATCCTATAATAATATATAAATTAAAGGAGCTTGAATTTCTCTGGGTGTTGCAGTAATGCAGTCCATAAGTAAACATAGTGGATGAAACCATGAGTATATATATCTGAAGTAGATCATAAAATTGAATGCCAGTTAGACTTTACTGAGTACTTACTAAGTAGCATTGTCTAATTGAACTCTCACAATAATACTCTGCTTTATATGCCATTATTCCTTTCATTTTTCAGTGAGGAAACTGGGCATTCAAGGATTCCCAAAACTTGCTCATGGTCATGAATGTAATAAGCAATTATGCCTGTGCTTCTCCAACTTTAATATCACCTGTGGCTCTTGTTAAAATGCAGATTTTTTTTTCATTAGATCTGTCCTGAGATGCTTTATTTCTAACAAACTCCCAGGTAATATTGATGCTCTTGATACAAGGAGCATACTTTGTGTAACAAGGATGTGAGAGGATTCACATTCAGATGTGTCTGACCTCAAGACCTGTATTCTTTTCTATCATGCAAATGCATCCTTTGGCTAAAGAAGTGTATAACCATTACAGGGATGAAATGATGGCAAATCCTGTAAATCATGGTTCATATAGACTGATGAAGAATTGGATGTTATAGTTAATAGATTCTAGAAGACTATGGAATTTTCAAGTAACCATTATCAAAACAAAATTATTCAATGAAATAAATTCTGATATTAAAGAAAATTTTATTTTTATTTGAATTTGAAATGTTTTAAAAACTTTATTTTTTAGTATTATTTTAGTTTCCTTGGCTGCTCAAACAAATACCATGTAATGGGTTGGTTAAACAATGACAATTCATTTGCTCACAGTTTTGAGTTTAGGAAAAATTTTCAAATCAAGTAATCATCAAAGTAATTCTTTCTCCTTGAAGACTGGTATGCTGGGGCTGGCCATCCGTGGTCTGAGCTTGTCACATGGCAAGGCACATGGTAGCCTCTTCTGGCTTCTCCCTTCTCCTCCAGGTTCTTGCTTCCAGTGGCTTTTTCTCTCTGTGTCTGAATTTCATTCCACTTATAAAGGACTCTTGTAATAGGATTAACACCCATCCTGATTATGGTGGGTCACACCTTAGCTGAAGTAACCACATCAAAATGTCCCACTTACAATAGGTTCATTATAACCCAGGCCAGTTGTAATAGATTAAGTTTAAGAACCTATTTTTCTGGGGTACATACAGCTCCAAACCATCACAAGTATAAAGATTATAAACATACATTATCTTTGAAAATATATTACATGTATAAAATCCATGAAAGAGAAGTAAATTGAACTAGTCGTTTTCTTACATGTCTGTTAAAGAAATTATCTAACAGTTTCTATTTGATAATTCAGATTTTTTAAAAGAAATGAACAACTGGAGTAGTTTTTTTTTTTTTACAGAATGACTACTTTTCAATTATGCAATAAATTTTATATTGCATACATGCACAAAAATTTTATGTATTTGAATGTTAAATTTCTAATTATCTTTTATAGCCTGTTCATTAAAAACTCAAATATAACTTATTTTACTGCTTTTTCTTTTTCCTTTTGTTTCAATTTCAGCATTTACTTTGACTATTTATTTTAAGACTCATTTTGAGGTGTAGTGTTTTGATCTGTTCCATCAAGCAGCTTTTTTTTTTCTTGTGACTATAAAATCATGTTATGGGGGAGGAGATGTAGCTCAAGTGATTGAGCACCTGCTTCCCATATACAAGGTCCCAGGTTCGATCCCTGGTACCTCCTAAAAACAAACAAAAAAACCAACTCTCTCATTGGGGAGTGAATGTAGCTAAGTGGTTGAACACCTGCTTCCCATGTACAAGATTCTAAAAAAAAGTATAGAAGAAAAATGAAATCACGTTATGATTCTAATGATTGATATACATTAGACCCATATAGAAAATCCTATGAAGTAGATACATTAAACATTATTTATTGTTTTATAAATGAGGAAACTCAGCATCAAGGTTCTTGTCTGAGACCACATAGACTACATGAGTTCATGGTAGAATTCAATTTTTAGACTTATATCTACAAATCCAGTTTTTTTTTTTCTTCCCTCTAAGCCTACACTGATAAAATTTCAGCCATTTTATTTCCAGACATATTTTCTAAGATGACTATTTTTTCTGGTCACTTGCTATTTCTATGTCTGAACAATTGGTTTAATATAATTGTCTTGTTAATATTGTTGGATGCTTCTTCATTGATAGCAATCTTAAACCATGTTTAGATGCAAAAAATAAAAAACACCATCCATTCCACATCATTAACATTCATTTCAACCTGAACTAGGCTAAAATATCTGCAAGTGTTAATGAGCAATTGATGGGAGAAAGCTTTCCAAAAACACAATCCAGTTTCCTATGGTGCCTCCTGAGAGTTGGAGGTAAATGCAATCAGTAGTCTCATTGTTTGCCAACCAGCCCAGTCCAGGGTATCTGCTAAATAAATGTAGGTCTCTGGGCATTTGCTCAAAGAGTATATGATCAAAGTTATAAATTTAAAAAATTTTCTAGCAACACTTTTCCAATTATTGCATATCCCGTTTCCCTCTGTTTGCCCTAGTAACTTTAATTACAACTGCCCCAATCTATTACGAAGCTTTAAATACCATAATATTCCCTGAATCAGTCAGGGTTTTCCAGCAAAATAGAACCAATAAGATATGTATATATATCCTCTCATTGGAGAGTGGATGTAGCTCAGTGGTTGAGCTCCTGCTTCCCATGTAAGAGGTCCTGGGTTCAATACGTGGTACCTCCTAAAAAAAATCATCAGTTCTCTCTTTAAGGCCTTCAACTGGCTGGATAAGACTTCTCATTGTTGCAAGCAGTCTCCTTAGTTGATTGTAGATGTAATAGCAATAGATGTGGCCATACTGATGATTGAAATCCATGAAATATTTTCACAGTAACAATCAGGCCAGTGATTGCTTGACCAAACAACAGGATACCATAACCTAACCAAGTTGACAGATAAACCTAACCAACACAGTCTAACCTTTGTCAACTTGACATGCATATACATCTCTTTAAACCATACTTAATCTCTACGTAAAAACAATAATAGTCATATTTTCTCCTCACATAATTCAACTGTCCTGTTTGCTACTGGAAACACACATTTCACCAGAAAAAGGTACAAGTCCTTGGGTAATAGTCACTCTTAAACTTGATATCCTGTAACTTAAATAGTATGACATGAAGTTAGCACAATTTATGGTACAGGATAAGGGGATAAGGTACAGAAGAAAACAAAGATAAATATAAACATTCATACAAAACAAGGAAGAAATAATCCTTACCATTACAGTCCTTGTTTCTGTAACTGGTCACATGGCTGTAGCTCGTATTTATAACTGCCTTCTTCCCCTGCTTATTCCATATTCCTTTTACCCTCAGCAAGTACCTCAGCTGCTCATGGTTCTTTGCCTGGTGGGGTGACCCAAACCTTCATTCCTGAAGTTTCTGGGCCATTAGTACTCCTGCCTGGATTAGGTTCTTGCAGTTTTTCATTAACTTTAATCACAAGGCATGGTAGTATTATAAGATGCCCTAAGGGATCTCCGGTATTCCAGGTGAACTATTCTTTACTTTCATTGTGTAGTAGCAGTCCTCTTTTCCCTTGATAATCAGGATCAATCACCCCAGCCAGTACAGCTATTCCCTTTTTTGCCTGTTGATTCAAACATGAGGAGGCCAAAGTAGCCAGGTGACAGTCTTAACTTCCAGTTCAATGGAATTATTGTTGTGTCTCCTGTGGAAGCAACCCTCCTTCTAGAACTAAGACATTTAGATCAGCAGAGCTTAAGGTTGCAGGGACAGGAAGCAAAAATTTTCCTAGTGGATCACTACAAGTAATAGTAATTGATGCCACCCCCATTTCTACCCCCTGATACCTGTACCTATGAATCCCGGCTATGGGAGAAATAGCACATAGTGTGGATACTGATTTAGAGCATGTAGAGCCTCCTAGTATTGCCATCCACTTGGCACTGTAATTGAGTCTTCGAAAAACCACTCCACCATTCTGTGCCTTTGGAGAACATGGTAAGACCAATGAATTCCATGAGCATGTGTCTATTTCTGCATTTCACTTGCTGTGAAGTGGGTTCCTTGGTCAGAAGCAATGCTGCGTGGAATACCATGATAGTGGATAATACATTCGGTAAGTCCACGGATGGAAAGTTCAGCAGAAGCATTGTGTACAAGGAAGGCAAACCTGAATCCAGACTATGTATGCATTCCAGTTAAAACAAATCACTATCCCTTCCGTGATGGAAGTGGCCCAATTTAATCAACTTTCTGCCAGGTAACTGGCTGATCACCTTGGAGAATGGTGCTTTAGTGGTCCTTGCTTCTGGCAGATTGGACACTCAACAGTGGCTGTAGCCAGGTTGGCCAAAGTATATGGTGGTTCATGTTGCTGGTCTCCATGCATAACCTCCATCCCTACCACCACGGCCACTTAGTTCATAACCTCATTGGGCAATGATCTGAGTGTCTGGGGAAAGAGGCTGATTGGTATCCACAGAAAGGGTCATCCTGTCCTTTAGATTATTAAAATCCTTTTCTGCTGGTGAGCAATCACATGGGATGTAAATATCTTCATGGTTTTTGCCCTTTCAGAAAAGTCTATCCACATACCTCTTCCCCAGACCTCTCTGTCACCAATTTTCCAATCACTCTCCTTCCAAATCGCTGACCATTCAGCCAGACCATTGGCCGTAGCCCATGAATCAGTATACCAATGCACCCCTAGCCTTCCAGGAAAAATGAACAACCAGGTGAACACTCTGCCCATTGGGAGGATTTCCTCTCACCTCTGTACATCAGTATTGTCCCAGAAAGGAGCCTGGTGCTGTAGCTGTCCACTTTCTCTAGATACCTGTATATAATGTAGAACCATCTGTAAACCAGACCTGGATTTTCTCTTCCTCAGTCAACTTATGATAGGAATCTCCCTATGAGGTCCTAACTGTGGGCTGGGAAAGAGAAGGTAATGTGGCAAGGTTGGAGGCTATGGGCATGGGGCCTTCTTGAGCCTTATCTTTTATATACCACTTGAAGTTGATTATAGAGTGCTGCTGTGCATGCCCAAGTTTATGGTTTGGTGGGTCAGACAACACCTAGATTATGATAGACAACTCAGATCTCATGGAAACTTTGTGGCTCATGGTTAAGTGTTTCATCTTTACCAAGGCCCAGTAGTAGGCCAAAAGTTGCTTCTCAAAAAGAGAGTAGTTCTCTGCAGATTATGGCAGGGCTTTGCTCCAAAATTCTAAGGATCTGCTCTGTGATTCTCCTAAAAGGGCCTGCCAAAGGCTCCAGACAGCATCTCTGTTTGCCACTGATATTTCTGGCACTACTGGATCTGCTGGATCATATGTCCAAAATGGCAGTGCAACTGGCATACAAGCCTGAACCTTTCACAGAGCCTCCTCTTGTACTGGTCCCCACTCAAAACTAACATATTTTTTAATAACTCGGTAAATTGGCCAGGGTAGGACACCTAAATAAATAATATGTTATTTTCATATTCCAAAGAATCCAACTAGGCATTGTGTCTCTTTTTATGGTGTAGGAGGGGCCAGATGCAATACCTTAGCCTTGACCCTAGATGGGATATCTTGACATGTTCCACACCACTGGGCACTTAGAAATTTCACTGAGGTGGAAGGCCCTTAAAATTTTGTTGGATTTTTCTCCCACCCTCTGACATGCAAATGTTTTACCAATAAGTCTAGAGTAACTGCTACTTTTTGCTCACTCGGTCCAGTCAACATATTGCCATCAATATAATGGACCAGTGTGATGTCTTTTGGAAGGGAAAAGTGATTAAGGTCCCTGCAGACAAGATTTTGACATAGGTCTGGAGATCTGATATACCCCTAAGGCAGGCAATGAAGGTATATTTCTGGTCTTACCAGCTTGAAGAAAACTGCTTCTGGGGTTTTTATTAACAAACATCTAGAAAACAGTATTTTCCAAATCAATAGCTGCATACCAGGTACCAGGGGGATGTATTGATTTGTTTAAGCAATGATACCACTTCTGGAAGAGTCTGCAATTGCATTACCACTTGGTTAATTTTATGATAATCCACTGTCATCGTCCAAGAACCTTATGCTTTCTGCAGAGGCTAACTAGGAGAATTGAAAAAAGATGTGATGGAAATCATTAGCCATGCCTCCTTCAAGTCTTTAATGGTGGCACTAACCTCTGCAATCCCTCCAGAAACGTGGTATTGCTTTTGATTTACTATTTTGCTAGGTTGAGGCAAGGCAGTTCTAGTGGCTTCTGCTTGACCTCTCCACAAGTCAGGGAACCACTGTGGACATTCTGCCAATTGTTGAGTATATCTATTCTAATTATGCATTCTGGAACTGGGGAAATAAGCACAGAATGGGTCTTGGGCCCCAATGGACTCACTTTGAGATGGACTTAAACTAAAAATCCATTGATCACCCAGCCTCCATAAGTCCCTACTCTGATTGATGAACCACAGTGACATTTTGGGTCTCTTGGAATTAATTTCACTTATGAGCTAGTGACTGAAAATTTCTGAAATGTCTGATCATTTCCTTTTTCCCAGTGCAAAGTCATGCTGGTAAAAGGCTGTAGGTCCCTTTGGGGAAGGCTGGGAGGAAGATTACCAGTAAAAATTTTTGTCAGGGTAGCAGTGTCCTTCCCCAAGGGACCTGGCCTTCCCTTCATTGAAAGGTCTCTGAATCTGTAACTGTCTCAGATCTGGGAATTGAGTAAGGGGTCATAACTCTCTGTTTTTGAATTCCAGTTAGACCTTTGTTCACTTGAGCTAGAACACTTTTGCTTATACAGATCAAGTAAGAATGTAGTAGACTGCCCATCTGTTTACTTCTAGGTATACCGTGATCTGCTAGCCAGTGCCATAAGTCTCTGCAAGTCAGACTATTTTGATTTCTCCTTTGGGGCTGTTGTCCCTTATGGTAACCATGACCACTTTTTATTTGGTGATTAAGTACTCCCACTTGGCTTCTGCCAACCTGGGATCCAATCATCCCCATTATGTTTAAGGAGCTGAGTTCATTGACAGCAGTTCCCATGGTAATATTTGACCTACAGAGAAGAGCAACAACACAGCATTTCAGAGATGATGGAGTTAGTCTCAAAAATTTATTCCTCACAGCCCTGGTGAAAGGTGTATCCTCTAGACATTCTTGTGTTGGATGAGCAGGTCTCACATGATAAAGCCACTCTAACATTCCAATCCCTCTAAGCCTTTGGATCCCCTCATCTATATTAAACTAGGGCAGTTCTGGCATTTTGACTTCAGGCAATGTAGGCAACCTTTTTGTTCCAT
>PVKH010011542.1:0-17712 GCA_004027955.1 Chaetophractus vellerosus
CAAACAATAGCATTTCAATTTGAACTTCCTTTTAAAGGTCTTCATCCAGCTCTGTCCCATTGACTTCACAAAGTCTTTTCTCTCCTCTTGAATTGTCCTCTACCCATCCCACCACAACTCATCTTACCCAGGCTACGTTTCCTCTTACCCTTCACCTGGCTGACTCTTATTTATCCACCAAGACACCTGCTGATATCATCTTTGCCAGGAAGATTTTCCTTATATCACTCTCTGGGTTACGTGTCCTTTCTTTAATGCTTCCAAATACCATGACCAAACATCTGTTATTACATGTATCCACATAAATAAATGTAAACATTTATTACAGCTACACGGTGAGCTGGCTTATTGAATAAATGAATGAATGAATAAGTGAGTGGAAGAATATTTCAATTTTTGGCATATTTTATTTTTTTCTCATATCTTTAAATGTATATATAATGCTCATACAATAAAGTGGTAGCCAGTGAGCTAAAGAACCAATAGCAAGCATGATATAATAATAAATAACAATAAATGATGTTCACCTCTAGTAGAGGACTTATTAGGCTATCGTTTTGAAAATGCCAGTGATAAGGCCAAAAGTGCCAAAAGGAAGAGTGGGATCGAACAATTCTCATCACTAAGTAGTCTTCATTTAATTGTCATTTAACGCATTTTCAAGATGCCTGGTCAAAGAGATGTATATGCGGAGCACTGTTTAATTATTTCAGTCCTCATCTGTCACATTAGCACTCTCCTGTCTCATTTTCAGTGCCCCCAAAGCAATGCAATTGATGGATTATGGAAAATAAATCTAGCGTGGAAATACTGATAATTTGCTCAAGGTCAAAAAAAAAAAAAGCAGGCAAGAATAATTTGCAACAACTAAATTACTAGATGTAGTGCTTTGGCTTGCTGCTCTCTGAAGGGTGGGAGGGAGGCTTGATGAGAGTCAAGACTTTAGAGAAAAATGCAAATCAAAAATTTACCACCTTTCTAAATCTTTTTAATCCATCAGTTAATCTTCACAATGACCTAGTTTTCAGAGCATTGAATGTGCTTGGCTACCTAATCACATTATCTCACTTCTTTTCTGCAAACTTTGAAGTGGGGAAGATATATATGTATAAGTGAAAACATTGATAAAGCGCAGCTGCCTGTCACATAGCCAATCTTTTCAGGAAAACAAGTGATTTATAGCATGATGAGATCAAATCTTCCTCCATGACATGCTAATGGCTATATTTTAAAACTCAGTTAGCAGAACTCATGCAATAGCCCAGACTGATGACATTAACGTCGGATCTTTGAACAAATCTAGTTAATGTGAAAGCAGAAGAGAAAGATGATCTCATTTTTGAAACAACAATAAAAATGATGCTGTTCAGTAAGGAACTGAGACATGAGGATTCGGTGCTGTATCTTTGAGCTGTCTTTTATTAGCCAACTTTCCACTATAAAATGCATTAAAAATTCATTTATGGAGAATATAGTGCAGAACCATTTAGAAGTGGATGATTTGCTGATAAATGATCATCACATGGCTAGCTAGTTCCCACCTTACTGCCAGGAATGTTTGTTGAAGGCCTACTATGTGCACAGAATTATGCAAAGGATTATATAGGGACTACAAAGAAAAGTAGAGCACATCTTTTCTGCAAGGATTGGTGAGTGGAGAAGTGGGGAACATAAGATAAATAAACATATCTTGTTTAACATATGTATATGTTCAATATAAACCTATGCATACTAATAAATAGATGTGCTTATGGTGAATGTCTTAGATCAGTTTCCCTAGAAGCAGAAGCAAATGTGGGGATTCTTATTTCATGTAATTTATAGGGAGACCTCTTTCATGTGAAAGAGAGTGAAGGAAGCAGGATAGAACAATGGGAAAAGAAAGGAAGGATGTAGTTTCAGAAACTAGTTTCATTCTAACTGCATGGAAAAGTTCTAGAACAAAATTGTACCACAGAGTTATTCCTACTCTGAGGGGAGTAGACCAGTCTTTCGTATGATACCAATTATTCATGGGCCGAAATCCACCTGTCTCCAGGGCAGTGAAGGTGGGCAGCAGAGCCTCCTGGGCAAGACAACTTCTGTTTGCCTGAATTCAATTCTTTAGAGAAGGGACATTTGTGAATTGTTATCAGTCAACACAGCAGTAGGGGATGGGTGCACTGGCTATTAAAGGGAAACAGGGCTGGGCACCAACAACATCAGTTACAATTCACTACTTCCACCAAAGGATTTTTTTGGGTCCAAATTTCTGTTAAAGTTTTCAAGAGGAGAGTTACTGGTATAAATTGTAAACTGCACTGCTGAAGTTGGTCCTGAAGCCATAATTAATACTACTCATCATGTCCCTCCTCCACTCATTGTAGAATTCCCTCCTCTTTAGCAAGCACTTACATTGGCCTGAGTGCCTTCCTTGCCGGTTTACTTAGGCTGTCATCCCTGAAGGGCCTGAGGTGCCATTTTTCATATCCAAACAGGGAATGGTTGATGCACCTGTACCTTCATAATTACATGACTCTATCAGTGGATCATCTAAGTGCTGCAGACATGCCTCTATCAAGCAGCCCCTTCACTGCCCATGATGACCAGGGCCAATTAATATGGTGGGGCAAGTCATGGCCCCCAAAAAGATGTGTCCACACAGAACATGTGAATATAAACTTATTTGGAAAAAGTGTCGTTGCAGATGTAATTAAGGTTCTCTAGAGATGACAATCCTGAATTAGAGTGAGCCCTAAATCCAATGACAAGTGTCCGCAAATGAGAAGATAAAGGCCAGAAATACAGAGGAAAAGGCAATGTGAAGGCTGATGCTGGGATTGGAGTGATACCTCTACAATCCAAAGATTGCTGGCAGCTACCAGAAGCTGGAGGAAGAAAGGAAAGATTCCCCACTATGTCCTTTGGAGGTAACATAACCCTACTGACACGTTGATTTCAGCCTTCTAACTTCTAGAACTGTAAGAGAAGAAATTTCTGTTGTTGTAAGCCACCAAGTTTGTGGTTATTTGTTATGGAATCACTAGGGAACTAATCCAATTAGTCATGTCTCTATGGCAATTCCTTCCTTTGCTTCCTGGCCCACTGGCACAATGATTTCTAAGTAATCAGGTAACAATCATAGCTTCTGACTTAGTGTGACTCTTACTGTATTACCTGATGGAACCCTCTTTTCTCTGTGAACCAGGAATTCTAGACCCACAGATATTAAAATAGCAGGTATGGGGAATGATGGTGAGTGCTGCCAATCCCTTAGTTCTGTACCTATATACTCTATCTATTGGTGATAAAGCACTATATAACTATTGCCCCCTCTCACTTGGAGGTGGAGTGCTCATCACCATCCCAGACGCCTCAGGATTGGGGGAAGAGTTATGGACTAGAGTGGACTTACTGGTATTCTGTGATAGACTTGTGATTCAAGCAATGGAAGAAATTACAACATTAATGTGGAGCCAGTGGCCACTGGATGCTTTGGGGGCAGAGAGAAGGAAAAACAGTTGTAATACAGTGTCTTTTTCGGAACTTGGGAATTATCCTGAGTGAAGTTGCAATGACAGATATAGGCCATTTTATATCATCATATAACATGCAGAACTGTGTGGGAGAGAGTGTGGTCTACAATGTAAACTGTGGTCCATGCTTAATGTCAAAGCCCCAGGATGTGTATATCCATTGCAGGTGATGTGCCACACTAACGAAGGATGTTTATGTGGGAAGTTGTGGGAGGTGTGGGAGGTGGGGCATATAGGAATCCTTATAATTTTGTGTAACATTTATGTAATCTAAATATCTTTTAAAAAATAAAAAAAAATTAGTATTAAAAAAAGAGTTATCGGTTAAGGTGCATACTGCTCCATGAAGGGCAGTACAGCAGCTTCTGGATAGTACAGTATGAGGTAGGTCGAGTGAATCCTATGTTCAAATGCCCACCTCTTTTTCTGTGAGGTGGTTACTTTGGTCTTAAGTGATGTTCTGCAACCAGAATCCTATAATAATTGATGAGACACTCTGAGCCCTTGGATAGCCGTGCTGTCTGAAGTACTGCAGGCAGGAAAGGCAAATCCATACATAGAATATTTGTCAACCCCAATGTGGTAGGCAGAATAATGTTCTACCCAAAGATGTCCATGCCCCAATCTACAGAACAAGTGAAGATGTTATCTCATACGGCAAAAGGGATTTTGAAGTTGTGATTAAATTAGAGGTCTGGAGATAGGGATCTTATCATGGATTATCTTGGTGAATACAATGTAACTGCAAGGTTTCTTAAAGGTTGAAAGAAACAGCCAGAAGATTGAGAGTCAGAGAAGAATATTTGACTATGGAAGCAGAGGTTGGAGTGATTGCTGGTGTTGAAATTGGAAGAAGGGGGCCATGAAGCAAATAATGCAGGCACTTGCTAAAAGCTAGGAAAGACAAGAAAACAGATTCTAATATTGTGCCTACAGAAGAAATGCACCCTGTCAATAACTTGATATTAAGCCTGCAACATCAATTTCCAACCTCTGACCTCTAGAACTATAAGATAATAAATTTGTGTGGTTTTAAGCCACTATGTTTTTTTAAAAGATTTATTTCTCTCTACCCCACCCCCATCCCTCGTTTTTTTTGTGCTCATTGTCTGCTCTCTGTGTCCATTCCCTGTGTGTTCTTCTGTGCCTGCTTGTCTTCTCCTTATGTTGCACTGGGAACCGAGCCTGGGACCTCCTGGAGTGGGAGAGGGGCGTTCAATCTCTTGTGCCGCCTCGGCTCCCAGTCTGCTGTGTCTCTTATTGTCTCTCCTCTGTGTCTCTTTTTGTTGCGTCATCTTGCTGCGCCAGCTTTCCACTCGGGCTGGCACTCTGTGCGAACCAGCACTCCTGCATGGGCCAGCACTCCACATGGGCCAGCTCTCCGCTTGGGCCAGCTTGCCCCGCAGGCCAGCTTGCCTTCACCAAGAGGCCCCGGGAATTGAACTCTGGACTTCCTATATGGTAGATGGGAGCTTAATCACTTGAGCCACATCTGCTTCCCAAACCACTAAGTTTTTGGTAATTTGTTCCAGCAGGAATACGAAACGAATACACCATGTCTGAATGAATGCTGTGATTTCTGGTATACGAGTTGTCCAGTATTAGCTACTTGCCACAATATGGCTGGCTGATTTCTTCAAAGGATGTTTCCATATATGGGTCTCAGCTTTTGGCTCTGTTCCTGGCAAATCAGACATCCAGGAGCAGCAGTCATATCAGCTGATATAAGAGGGAGCCCAAGCTGTTGGGTCAATGTATAGCCTCTATCTCTACCACTATGGTTACAATATTCATGAACCCATTTGTAGCACTGGTGTGGCTGAGAATAGAGGCTGGCTGACATCAAGTAATGGAGTCATCCTGTCCACTTGGTTGTTTGGTGCCTTCTTCTACAGTGGCACTAAGAAGTAATATAATGATGCTCACACTCTGTAGCCATTCCCAAAAGTGCATCCACATGTCTCTTCCCCAAACTTCCTTGTGCCTGACCTTCTAATTTCAGTCATTATAAGCCCTTGATCAATTAGCTAAGTTATTCATTACTGCCTATGAGTCTATGCATACCCTGACATGAGGCAATTTTTCTCTCCACATAAAATGACAGGCAGATGCACTTCCAAATACTCTCCAAGTAGGTAGGATTTCCCTTCACCACTGTCTCCAGGGCTATCTCTGAGTGGAAATGTGTTGAAAGAACTGCCTATTTTCATCCTTACCTACGTATCAAGCTGGCCCATTCATGAACTAATCTTGCCTTTTTCTTCCTCTGTCAGCTGGCCATGGAGAACCATGCCTGAAGCCATAGGTGTTACCCGAAGGAGTAGTATCAGACAACAGTTGCTGATGTGAAGATCTGGGCCACCTCTAAGTAGAGATTATTTGTAATCTCCGGACTGCTCAATTCCAACACCAGATGCACAATATCCATTTCATGAATTGCTGATGAGCCTGCCTGACATTATAACTTGGTGGGTCTGATAGTTACCAGCATATAAAGGTTACTTGCTTTCCCTCAGTCAGACACTCTGCTGCAGTCAGGGCCTAGTAGCATGCCATGAGCTGTGTTTCAAATGATATATCAATTCTCTGCTCCAGATGACATGTTCTGATTCCATAAAAATTATAATCCGTTCAGTGATGTTCTGACTGGGTCTTTCCAGAGGCTCCATTTGGCATCTTTCTTTTCCACAGATGCCTCTGGTACCATGTTATTGCCAGGTCATATGGTTCAAGTGACATGTCTATTTGCACCTGCTATCATGGCCTTTCTTGCTTTGGGCCCTACTCAAATGAACAGTCTTACATGTTACCCAATAATTGTGTCAGAACAGTATTCACAAGTTTGAACTATGCTCCCTTCCAATAGATGTCAATATCAGTAGGCAAAAGTTTGAGGAGAAGCAGGGTGTTTGTATAATCTCAAAGTATACCCCCCAAGGTATTTATTAATTATGAGAAAAATAGTAACTTCATAGTGGAGAAACTCAGTAGACATCACCTTTACCAAGTCATAAAGGTTAACAAAGTAGTCATAGACGTTTCAACATATTTACCCCTGAAATGGTACAATGAGGACACATCACTACTATGATATTCTTGCCAAAAAAGTATGTTCTCACCCTCATCATAAGAAAACATCTCAGTGAAGAGTATTCATCAAAAGCATCAAGGTCTTCAAAGATTAGGAAAGACTGAGGAACTGTCACAGATCAGAGGAGACAAAGGAAACACAACTAAATTCATTATTAGATCCCGCATTGGATCCTGGAGGAGTAAAACGGACATGAAAAACTGCTGAAATTTAAATACAGGTTGTAGGTTCGTTAATATTATTCCACCAATGTTAATTTTCTACTTTTAATAATTGTACTGTGGTTATGTAAGCTGTTATCATCAGGGAAAGCAGGGTATTATATAGTATATGTGAACTCTCTGTTTTATTGTTGCAACATTTCTGTAAATTCAAAACATTTCAAAATATAAAGATATAAATAAATTTTTAAAATGTGACTGGACTAAACACTCCATTGTTTATCCAAATTGGATAAAAGAGTCAGACTAAATTAAATGCTGCTTCTCAAAAGAAACATTTTTTAATATAAGGAACAGATAGGTTGAAATTAAAATGATGCTACACTAAAAATAAGAAAACTGGTATAAATTAATATCAGACAAAGTAGACTCTATGACAAGGAATATTATCAGAGTTAGAGAGATAAAGAGAGATTTTTCATAATGACAAAATTGTCAATTAATCAAAAATCCACAAAAAACCTTAATTTGTATATACCTAGTAAATAAGTTTCAACATACATTGAACAAGAATTGACAAAAATAACAGAAGAGTAGACAAATCCAGTCATAGTAGGAAATTTTAACAGCAGTAATATATAGAAAAACTGGACCAAAATTTCAGTGAAAAGCAACACTACTAAAATATTGACCTAATTGACATTTTTAGAACACTACACTCACCTGAAGAAAACATGCATGGCGGTAGTGAATGAAGAAGAAAATTCTATTCTAAAATGGACAGATTCTTGAGACTGGCCCTATACATCTTTCATGTCATAATTTGCATTTATTCTAAAGGACAATGTGAAGACGTTGAAGAATTTTAGCAAGGAAATACATGATTTAAAGCTGATATCAAATTATATACAAATGAGTGCTAAGCAAAGCATTTAAACAGGTATAAAACATAAAGAAAGGTTTTAAAAATAGGTTTTTAATTGCTAATCATTTTTAGCATGTAAAAATTATTACAGACTGAAGCAAGGAGATTTTAAAAAATAATGCTTAGATATATGTTAGGCCCGCCTACGAATGCCACCCTCTAAAGCACACACACACATACACACAGCTAAATCAGCAGGACGAACTTCTAACAATTTTTCAAAATACTCTTGTTGAGTGTACATGGTTTCCTATTTTCCTTGGTTTCCTTTGACCACAATTATCATTGACGAAACACAAACTCAGTCCTTCTATGATTCTGCACAATTTCAGTCATTGCTATAGGAAGGGATGTCGAGATGTTTTATTTTAGGTGTTTACATGTGCTTTGGGATTTGTTTTTTATAGTACTAAATATTTCTAGGCCACCAATCAGATGAATAACATTAGCTACTATGTAACCTAGGGGCACATGTTTGACCAAGTAGAGTTAGAAAATAAAGGCTGAACACAGAGATTTAACAATGACGAGTTAAAGTGAGTTTTCTCTTTTGGTCTCATAGCCTTAAGGGCAATCTGAGATCACACAAAACATTCTTTCTTTCCTGTAAATTTTTCTTGCCTCTCTGGTCTCACAGTTTCATGGGACTAGCAAGTGAGTCCACTGCTTGGCTTTGCTTACCCTATGACTGAAATTATCTTTTAACCTTTCAATTTCCAGTCCAAAGAAACTGACAAAGCAAAATCTAACCTGACTTGAAGTGTAAATGTTGACCCAGTTTTCTCTTTCATGTTTCTCCCTCTGTACTGATTTGTGTGAAATGGGACCAGATGGCAATGTGTTACTTGTGGGGGAAAAAAAGCTTTACTTCTAAAATACTCTCCTTCACTCAAAAATATATTGCCATCGTTTACCTCCTTTAATTAGTCTGGACCAGCATCCTTTGGCTGTGTAAATCTAATAAGACCCAAATAGATGGTATTTTTCTGGAAGGAAAATGCCAAAATAATGATAATATAAACCATTTTGATAGAGAAATATTAGAGACTGAAAGCGTTGTGTCTCAGGCTAAAGGCAGTTGAAGGGCTGGTCTCAGGGGGAAGTTTCAAAACAAGCCGTGGAATTAATAACATACAACACTGTATGTTCATAAGCCAACATAAAGCCAGTTTGAAGCAAAGAGGGGAATGAAGTCCACAAAAGAGCCTCAGTAGACCACAGGTGTGCAAATGTTGGCTGACCAGCACAGAATACAGAGTGGGTTATGATGCGTATAAAATAATGTACTGAAAAACAAGCTTAACATTTTAAACTCTCAAATAGAACTGGAAAACAAGTTGAACTGCAAAATAAAAGAGTTATTTTGGAATAAGAGAGGAGTTCCCTCAAGGGCTGATAAAGGGAGCAGCAAGTAAGCTACTTCTATGTAAAGCCTCCCTTGTGCATATGCCTTCCCTTGGGAGCTCTTTTAAAACCTCCATTTCCCCAACGGTCACAGGAGAGGGAAATTGCTTTTTTTCCTTCCTTCTTTTATTCCTTCATCCCTCCCTCTCTCTTTCCCTACCTCCCTTCCTTCCCCCCCACCCCCTTCCTTCCTTCCTTCTTTCCTGCCCTCTCTTCATTTTCCTTCCTTCTTTCCTCTCTCTCAATCTTTCTCTGTCCTTCTCTTACTCTTTCTTTTCTCTCTTTCTCTTTCTTTTTTCTTCCTTTCCCTCTTCCTTCTTTTTCCTTACTTTCTCTCTTTCTTTCCTTTTGCCTTATTTCTGCCTTTCCTTCTTCCATCTTTTCTCCTTTCCTCCCTTATCTTCTCTCTATCCTTTCTTTCTTCCATCCTTCCTTCTTCCTCCCCTTTGAGGCTTATAATTAACCCCCATTGACTAGAAGAATCACATGAAAAAACAGAATCTTTCTCTGTATTGTTGGACATAAATTCTAGGTGATTTATGCACTGGTGCCAGTCTGGAAACAGAATTATCCCCCAGATGGTTCGAATAAAGGAACTTTACAGAAAAGATTATTTTTGGAGTTCCCAAACTTGGATTTCCTTACAATGGTCCTAAGGTTGAATTTCTGAAATTGTTCTATGTCTAGACCATGAGGTGAAATTGTGAGAGGTCAACAATACCCATCAGAGTTCATTGTCATCCCAATTCTTTTCAGACCTCAATTTCAAGATTATTTCTGCTCTGGTACACTGATCTTGTTTAGGTTGATAGTGATGCTATGGGAGAATTTTTACAAAAGACAGTGGTTTTATTAAAGATATGGTGATATTTTGGGTATCAGTAGAGCTAGATCTGAGTCATCTCATCCTTCACTACCTGTTGAACCTTTGAAAGGTCATTTAAACTTCTCTAAGCCTCAGTTTCCTTATTTACAAAATAGTGATAGCAATAGCTCCTTTGCAAAAATGGCTTGAGAATTAAATGAGGTAATATATATGAAAGTACTATGTGAGCCATAAGACTCTTTGCTTACATTAAGACTTGTTTCTAGGTGTCAAATGGTGATAGAATAAAGATAGTGACCTTAAACTAGTGATTAGAAAGCAGAATTTAGAGCCTGACAACCTGACCTCTTTGACAAGTCACCCACCACTTATAAAATGTGTAATCTTTGGCACATTATTTAATTTTCTGGGTCTCAGTTTCCTCATCAAATAAGGGAGGGTTTTGTAAGGATTGAATGAGATAATACATTGAAAGTTTTAAGAACAGTGTCCAGCATGCAATTCATCAATAGAAATTTCATATATAGAAATTTATATCTAAAAAATATGGCACTTCTGCAATTATACAGACATGCACTCTCTACCTGCTATAGACGACCATTTTCCACTCTCCATAAGTTTAAATTCCTTTCTTGCAAAATAGAAATATTAACCACCAAATTCTTAGGCAAAATGCTCAGAGTATCTCAAAACTTTTACAGTTGAGAGGTGAAATTACACTAGGATAGGTTTACATGCCAGCTGTATAAATTCAATTTGGTGGGTCAGGGAGGAGAATGCCATTTATTTGTGGGTTGGCTCTGCATTCTCCATTCTCTAGCCTTTGTAGCTAACAGTTTCTCTTTTAGAGTTTTCATCTTTTATTTCCAGGTTTGAAGAGAGCCTTTTTTCTTTTTAAATGTTGTTCTACCTACACATCACCGATTTGATTTTTCTGAGAATTTGGCTCTTTTTTAAAAAGTTGTTTTTAATGTTGATTTTAATACTGAAGCTTAAAAAAATCCTTATACTTTTTCTTTGCCTGGTCATACTTTAAGTTTTCTTTTAGTTTCTGCCAGTTTTTCAACTAACTCTTTTTTCAAATTGACTCGTTTTTATTGTCTTATTTTTATTTCATTTCTTAGAATCGTCATTGTAGCATTTTATTCAGAGCATATGCCGATTGTTTTAAACTCAGTAAGAACTCACTCCGGAGTCAGGCTACCTGATTTTGAACCCTGGCTCTACCATTAAAAAGCCAAATGGCTGTGAGCATTTTACAAATCCATTACTTCAGTTTCCTTAGCTGTAAGATGGTAAAATAATCTCATAATTTTTTATGTGAACTATAAGAGATAATATACATAAAATGATTAAAACTATGTGGCACAATAGTTCTAAATAAGTCACTATCACTTCTTTAACTGGCCCTTTGCCCCATAGTAAATACATACATGTATATGTATGTGTATATGTATATGTATGTATATATGTATAAAAGACACACACACATACACACCTACGTAGATAATTATGCAATAAGCTATGTGTATATGCACACACATGTATAACACCTTTTGCATTTTTGAGTGTTATGTTTTCAGTCTTATTTTATGTTGCAGATTTCTTTCCTTTTTTTCCCCATTTACTCCTCTTTAAAAGATGTCCATTCAGTCCTGATTTTTGCCCATACATGGTGGGTAGATTCTTCTTAGTTGCTCTGACAGGCCACCTGCCACTGAGAGCCCTCCCCTCTCTATAACTTGTGCACAAGTATCATATACTCTTTGGTATCTGGGGTGTATTTGCTGGCCTGAGAAGACTTCTTCTGGCTTCACTGCTTGGTTGTCTTGCTAGGAGGAATGGCATTCATTGCTGGTTAATGCGTAGGGTCTTCCACACTGATAAGAGTAAATTAAAAGTTTAAACCTGCCACCAGGGAGAGTAAAGGTCTGTCAGGGTCTCCCAGGTTCAGCTCATGTCTACTGCTGAGCTTACAGGTGATAAAACACCATCCTCTTACCACTTCAGCCCCGAGCCTCATTGCACCCCTGGGGATTGTTGTTCCAGGTTCCACATCACTTAATGACAGCCATTGGGAAGGAAGTTTAATAGTCCTAGCTCCTTGTAGGGATCGTTTTACTCTAGTAGGGGTTTTGTCCACTCTGATTGACAAAATCCTATGTCTCTGGGATAGGAAGACTGAGAGAGATGGAAATCTCCTAACATACGTTTCCTTCATGTCACCTCCTCACTCACACATTTTCTGACTTAGGACTTTACCTTGGTTTTTGTTAGAGAAAATGTCTATTGGTATTTAGAAGATTGTGAACTGTTGGTTACTTAGTGATGTTTTTCAAGATACTGCATTATTTTAGGCATATTTCTAGGTCTTCAGATGTAAATATTTTTTTAAAAAAACAGTTCCTGTTTTTTTTTTTTTTAATATAGGGCATAGAACTGTATGGAAACATGATGAACAATTTCATGTTAATAAATTCAACAACTTAGACAAAATGGATGAAGTCGTTGAAAGACACAAACTACCAAAACACAATCAAGAAAAAAGCCCTATATTGCTTAGTGAAATTGAATTTGTAGTTAAACATTTTCTGAAAGCCTTGCAAGAAAAGAAAAATACAGACAGATATCACCCATGAAAATACATGTTGCATTTTTATAAAATATGCAAATAAAATCCCTATGTATATTTATATAACTTTGTATGGGGGATAGAGAAAAGAGTAGTACTATATTGTTAACATTGATTACCACAAGGAGTTTAAGGGTATTAAGGGATGAAATCATTAAGATTTGAATCTCTGTATTGCTTTAATTTTACAACAGCATACATTCTTTTTTTTTTTAATTTAAAAAGATAATTTTTTAAGAAAGAAATTCTCTAGGGACTGAACTGTCATCATCTATGTCAAGAGAAAATTTGAATTCAACACATTTATTTAATGCCTACTAGGTCCCACCCAGGCCCCTTGGGAGGTTCTGGGGACACAACAATGATAAGACACAGATCTGGTCTTCAATGAAGCTTAATCTAACAGGGAGAGAAGGACAAGTAAGGAACTAAGTTTACTACCAAAGTACAATTAGTTTGCAATTAGTATGCAATTAGTATGCAGAATCTTTGAGAGCAGTAGACTATGGATAACCCCTTCCTCCTTTAGGATGATAGCACCTAGTGCACTGTCTGGCACATAGTAGATATTATTTAATACGTCTTCAAAGAACGAATGAATAAATGATGTATATGGTATAGTGGGGTACAAAGAGAAAGTGGACAGTTTTACCTGGGGAGTGGGTAAGGGTTACATTCAGGTACACTTTAGTTAGCTTTTCTGAGCTGCAAGTTTGAATGTTAAGGAATGTATGTAGGAAACCACAGGCAAATTAAGCTTTATACAAGAATGGAATGATTAAGGTATTGAAGTTATTCAATACAATTGCAGCATGTAGTAAAAGGAGATGGGTCTTAGAAATAAGGCAGGAGAAGGATAAGGAAGGTCCTCATTTGCCATGATAAAGTGTTTAGGTTTTATCTACTTTTCAGAAATACAAGATAAAATTAAGGATATTAGAAAAGCAAAAGAAGTGGAATAGGATTTGAGCAGACAAAAGAATATTTCTTTCCCTGTTTGGAATATACATGAATTAGAAATACAATGTGTACGTGTGTGTGTGTGTGTGTGTGTGTGTGTGTGTGTGTGAGAGAGAGAGAGAGAGAGAGAGAGAGAGAGAGCGCAACATGCGGATACCATGATTGTTGGTCATACTCTTTATCTATGAAAATAGGAGGTGGGCCTTCCACCCATGGAGAAATGTGAGGATAGCTTGTAGTAAGGGGTTTGAGGAAGGTGGAGAAAGCATGTAATAATTACTTTATTCATTGTATATTCTCTGTGTCTTTAGAAGGAGGTACCAAAAAAAATCAAACCCAAGTGGAGTTGCTTATACTCTTCTCCTGTTGTCCAGTTGTACCAAGAGAGAAACAGCAGTTGCTCAACAAAGCAACATCATAGCTGCTCCTCTGAATTTGGATTTTTTATGATAATAGCCTTAATCCTTTAATTGAACCAGAAACTGGTTCCTACAAAAGACTAGCTATCATGAGTAAACATGAAGGTGCAGACAGTAGTATCCAGAATTCATTCATATTTATCTTATAAAATTTCACCTAATTCCAAATGGAGGCACATTTTAAAATGATAGCATAACTAAGTAATTTAGGGCTGACTTCTACTGAATTTAGAGTTTCAGGTTGAGAAATGAGGAAGCTGGGAAATATTGCTGAATTATTTCTCTGTCTTTTCATTTCAAAGTGAATTATTGACTCAGCTACCTCTTCATCCTCCCCATTTGTTCTGAGGTCATGATTTGAAGCTGTATGCACCCCAGAAAAACATTCCTGTGGGTGCAAACCCATTGTAAATAAGACTTTTTGATGAGGTTACTTCCATTAAGGTGTGGCCCATCTCAATCAGGATGTGTCTTAATGCTGTTACTGGAGTTCCTTATAAGAATGAAATTCAGACAGAGAGAGAAAAAGCCACATAAGCAAGAAGGTGAGATCAATGAATCCTGGAAGAGAACTAAAGACCAGCAGACACTGCCATGTGCCTTGCCCTGGGATAGAGGAGCCAAGGATCCCCAGCAGTCAGTCCTAGGGAAGAAAGCATCTTGAAGATGACTTGATTTGGACATTTTCCTGGCCTCAAAACCATGTGCAAATAAATTCCCATTGTTTAACCCTCGCCATTTCATGGTATTTGCTTTGAGCAGCCCAGAAACTAAAACAAAGGTATTGAGATTCGAGAGTGGGAGATTATTCCTGCCCCTAAATTTCTGAAACAAGAATGATTCTCAGTCCACAAATCAAATTGTCTAAGTTATAATGTTTGGTTTATTTTCTATAACTCAACATAATTTCTTACACAGAAGCCCTATTTCACCACTGATGGAAACCTTAATCTCATAAACTTTTAGGATTCCTTCACCATAGTTATATTACAGTTTAAGTCCCAGAATCTTACACACGGCTGAGTAGTTGGGGGAGGGAGCAGCAATCTGCTTCTCAGTCTTTTGTCTACACTGAGTTTTACTGGGATCCATTATTCCCATCTGTCTGGTGCTCTTCAGATCCAGGGACCCTCTTCTATTCTGAGCAATGATCCAGCCATGGAAGATTCTTACCAGATTGCATATGGGGGCCAGCCACCTCACGTGCCCTGCAGCCATTTCTTTCTTGGGTCTTGTGGCCATCCTAACAGCATTGCAATGTACCGTTTTCCTCTGCTTTCAGGATACATAGACCTTTTCATTTTGCTACCTAGGTCTCCCTCCCAACCCAGTGATCTCTTTATAAAGGTATTTGGTAGGAGATTGCTTTGGGTGTGCTAGTTCATTTCCAAATAATCTGTCTATTCCTTCAAATTTCTTTTCCCACATGTTTAGTTTTTTTTGTAAACCAAACCCCAGAAAGACTTGTGGGGAGTGATTGGAAAAGAAAAAATATAATATTTCAAAATATTTACCCACTGTGTTTCTTTATATGATAACCATCCTTTTTTGCTAGTCAACAGTAAAATCTGGCAAAGTAGGACATAATATGCTTCTGTTAGGGGAAAACAAAAGAAAACAAACAAACAAACAAACAAACAAACAAACTTGTACCACACACCTGTAGAGATTCAAACTGAATTTTATTTAACCAATGTTTACTAAATATTTACTGTTTGTAAGGTAATTTGCATAACACAAAGTTGAAGAAAAACAAGATTCCTGTCCCAGAGGAATTTGCAGTCTAGTGAAGAAGAACGACCAAAATATAAATAATTGTACTGCAAAACCTAAAATGATTAATCTGCCCATATGAGTCATAAACAAAGAGCTTTGGGAGCACTGAGAAGGAGATTAATTTTGGTAGGAGGATTGGAGAAGACTTCAGATGTAGCACTGAGTCACAGCCCCTCTCTCTGTTATTGAGAATAAACAGGATGTTAATTCTCTGGATCTTTCCTCTGTTCTCTGGGAAATTTGGGTTGGGGGAAGTAGAGGATGATATACTGTTTCTTCAACCCCAGGTTAATAGCACTTGTGTGCCCTGGAAAGACTAGAAAGTAAAATTTTGTTTGTTTGTTTTTTTCACTACAGGATTCTTCACACACCTCCTATCTCATTGTTAAGGGTACCTCTTGGCCATTATCTAGTTTCCTAAGGATGTGCATTTCAGGTCAGTCCTTCTCTTGCCTTCTTGTCTTTTGGAATTGGTGTGGATGTGGGTGGTCTTGGTTTGTTTTTACCGTTTTTGTTGTTGTGTTGCTGTTATTTTTCCATTTGCTCATTTTTTTTTTCACCTGAGAGACTGATTTCCAATTCTGAAAGCAGTTTATTCTTGGCATTTTCTAACAAGTTACATTTGTTCCTAAGCTTTAGGGAATCAGATGCTTTAGGGAAATGGAAGGGTAAACATGGTAGGAGAGGAAAAATAGGATTTCCTTTAAAACACATAAAAACCCTAAAAAATAAGTGTGTGTTGTTTCCTCTACCCTTCCCCCCATTAATTACTGACTGTTCTTGTGTTCGTGTAGCCACAGTAGTGAGTTCTGACAGTCTCTACAGTCCCTGTTGTCTGTCAGGATTAGTGAGTGAATCATCTTTCACTGTACAGAACATGGGTGGTAGGTAAATCTTGCACTAGCCTGTTTCATATTTAAAAAAAGAAACAGGAAAGGAAAAAGCATTCACTTGTGTTTTGCTTCTCGTAATAAGTAAGTTCTGTACTTTGGTGTCCTGATGTATACTTCAGAGAGATATGATGCAGATACAAAAAGGACAAAAGGAAAGGGAAAAATCAATATGGGAAAATATCATTTCTGATTGCTGTGAACAATTCCAATGTCCCTTATTTGTCTTATCACTCAAAGAAAACCTGATGGTTTACAAGACTTATTTAGCACCATCCAAAATATGTGTTTGTGATGCTGAGAGAAGATAGTCTGTCCTGGCCAGTCACCATGGTAACCTCTGAAAGCAAAGATTCTGTCTGATTAGGTTGCCCTTCTCAGAGGAAGTGACCAGGAAAATCTTTTGAAAAGTTTAAAATGGAGGGTAGAGAGATATTGGCACTAATTTTGCACAGCTGCTCTCCTCCCCAACTCTCCTAATAGGAATGACTCAGACTATTTTCTAGAAACTTTTCCCAGTTCCATAGAGAGCTTCTGATGATATCCTTCCTTGCTGAACATGTATCTCAGCCCAATTCTTTGTGATTATTGTCCCTACAGCTCATAATCAAAGTTCCAGATACCTTTGTGATAGCTTGTAAAGAGATTAATAAGTGTGCCTAAAGAAAAAAGTATAAATAAAAGGAATGAAACATAATTTGCTCTGAAGAAGTTGTGAAAGAAAGCAAAAACCCAACGGTGCCTGCCCTAGGATGATCGGGGAGGCTGACAAGCAGCAGTGAGGTGGAAATTCTGCAGAACCCAGAAGACTGTGTTAAATTTATCTTTTTGAAAGTTAATGTTGGGCCCGGCTAGATAGCTCAGTGGATAAAGAGCTCGCTGGGAAACCACATGGGAGGCCCTGGGTTCGGTTACCGGGGACCTCTCCTAGCGGGCAGACCGCCTTGAGAAAGGCAAGCCGCCATGGGCGGGCCGGAGCCGCCGTGGGCAGGGCAAAAAGCTGCCACGGACAGGCAAAAGCCGCCACGGGCAGGGCAGGTCGCCTGCAAATCGAGCGCAGCCAGCCACCCGCGAACTGAAAAGCCGGCCGTGATGGAAGCAGAAGCCGCCCAC